>WWET01003037.1:46324-61340 GCA_011038615.1 Limnodynastes dumerilii
TTAAATGTGAATCTGGTCCTTTGATCTGTGGCTCACTAAAATGCTGTCAAGTTATTATGTCTTTTCTGTCCACAAGTGGCAAGTTTATTGGTAATCCAAACATTTACAAAACAGACTTTATACACAGGTGTCACAGAAAAAATATGTGAATAAAGATGGACAAAGCATTGTTCAGATCAATGCCTGACTCCTTACCTTTGCCACTCATATATGGATTTTTACCTTTCCTGAGCAAATTAAAGTTCTGCACCCTAAGATAAACCAAGTAAATAAACACTGAGCCATTTGTAAACATTTTATTTGCATTGTTCTACAAAAGAGCTGTAATCTGTTTATAACATAAAAAAAACAGTAAAGAAATATATAACAACCAAGACCTTTAAAGGAAAAAAAGCATACAATGAACACAAATATCAGAATCCATGAGAGGTAGGAAAAAATATTGTACAAAATACTGACATCTAAAACACTAGTGAATACATTCCTTGCCATATTTAGAATGTATTGCAAAAATGTTGGTTCCTCAGCTGCCATAGGTATTAAATAGTACATCTTAAGTAGTTAACAAATCATATTACCTAAATGGCTATAGATTTATAGCAGATATTTTATCTAGGAATCAAACAAAACAGAAATCAGTATAAAAAATGTTGCCTTTAAAATACACTGAAATAAGCCAACACCAATCATACTCTATAGTTAAAGACCTAAAGAAGCTTTTAGTAAAGTTGCCATGTCCAGAGGAATGTTTCCTTCATCACCTAAAAGGAAAGAGAAAGAAAGGTTGTCTTCACACCAGAGTAAATCACATGACAAGACCCACAAAAAGTAAAGCACATCATATAATTATATATTAAGAAAATGTATTTATTATTGAAATTGATACTGCGAAGAAAAACTAATTTCAATTTGTTAAATTTGTTGCTAGTGCTCACAATATACGATATATCAGCGCAAGTTTTAATGTACATTTAGTAATTAGACTTACCTGTATCTGTGGTTGTCATATCTTGTTCTAGTCTCAACTTTTGTTGACTGATTTTTAACATGGACTCCTCAATTGTGTCTTTGCCAATCAACCGAATAACATTAACTTCCCTAAAAGACAAATTCAATGAATGTAAAGTCTCAGGTGGGAATTCTACAAATACTATGTTCTCACTATTATTATATTATGGTAAGGTCACAATGTCCAAAAATACAGACAATCCTTAATTATATAGATTACATGATATTCTGAAAAAGTAGTAAAATAGTGGAAAATGCCATGAGAATATACCATGTTATTTCTTAGTTTAAACATTTTCCAACTCAGTGTAGTTAGGTTCAATGTATAGCATCAGATGTTTGGGGAACTGCAATCACAGGGCTGCTATAATTACTCCTTCTGCACAAACCTATTTTAAATATACCCTATTGTAACGTCTCTGGCTTGTGTTCACATAAAACGTCGCTGGTTTGGAAGTATCATTATGCAGTGCATTAGCCCACCTAAACAGTACTTTGTTATAAAAGTATCTATTAACCTACGGTATACATCAAGTAAGAGGTAACATAAGTGATCTTGTATATTGCTCTTGCCAGGAAATCCAAACTAACAGAAAAATGAATGAAAGATTTTATGACCCACAAGAGGTTAAAAATAGGTTACAATTTCATGAACTCCCAACGGTTAGGATGTTACCACATCTATTATGTCATTCAGAGAAACATTTTAGTACTTGTGTGTAGTTATACAATACCGTTTACCAAGTAAAAAAAAGTGATGTTGCATAAATAAAATACACTACAGGTTTTTATCATGTTAGAATATCCTGCTTGAACAAAACATATTGTGTCTTGTTCCTCTATACAATAAATGAAAAGAAACAAAAAAACCTTACTTTGTCTGCCCCACCCTGTGACACCGATCTTCAGCCTGTTTGTCATTGTAAGGATTACAATCAATATCATGAATGACTACAATATTTGCTGAAGTAAGATTGATTCCAAGTCCACCCGCTTTAGTTGATAGTAGAAATATGAATATATCCATATCACTATTGAATTCATCAATAAGATGGATTCTGCCAAGGAAGAAAAAAAAATAAAAAGAAAGTATGACCAAAACATTAATACATTTTACACTAAATAAAAAAAAATAAAAAATATAATTAATTATTGTTTCTACAATTTTAATAGTCATATCAGATTTACAATGAATCAGTGGGAGACAATATAGTAATAATGAATATATTATTAAGGGTACATAATGGTGGTATTAGATGACGTGTACTTTAAAGGGAATGTTACATATGTATTACACAATAAATGTGTAATAAAAGAAATTCTTATACATAATTGATGTCACATGGAAAAAAAGATGATATTCTATTTTTACATTTCTGTGTGTTTAATGTGCCAGTTATATAATTTACCTTATATTTATGAACTAATACCCCGTTCAGATTACCATGAAAAAGCCGGGGTTTTCATGAAATTGCCGGCTTTCATGAAAACCCCGGCTTTTTCTGGTACCCCGTTCAGATTACCATGAAAAAGCCGGGGTTTTCATGAAATTGCCGGCTTTCATGAAAACCCCGGCTTTTTCTGGCAATGTGAACGGTGAAGCCGGGTCTCTTTAGCCGGGTCTTAGACCCGGCTAAAAAGAAGGGTTTTTGCCGGCTTTTTTAAAAGCCGGCTTCACCCGTTCACACTGCGCTGAAAAGCCGGCTATTTAAATAGCTGCCGGCTTGTAAAAAATAAAAATAAAAAAAAGAAAGAAAGAAAGAAAAAAAAAAGCCGGTGTTTTCAGCGCAGTCTGAACACACCAGGCTAAAATTTTCAAAATTTTGCCCCCTGCCTAAAAAGCTGGCTTTTTAGGCAGTGGCAATCTGAACGCAGCATAAGAGAAGATACCGTAACTTTTTTCAAAACAAATATTTTTTTAAAGTAATGGCTAATACATTGTATACTGTGGTATTGTTAGATATCAAAAGATTTTCATCACCTATTTATATAAGATCATATATACATTTGTAGTAGCACAGTAAACTCAATCATATTGATATTGTAACTCAGGACCTCCACAGCTGCGGTGTTTGGAGTTCTGAGGGTAGCGAAGATTCAAAGCTGGATCCCCTCTGCATCCCAACTCCTGTGCATGTGAGTGGAGGTCACTCCCCGGTATGCAAGGGACTAAGTCCTAGGACCCTAGCTTCATTTTCTGCACAGTCCACATAATAGGGATTGTGTGGAAATCTGGATAGTATGTGAAGCTTAACTAAGCCCTTACTGTACAATTACCATACATCCCTCTGCACACATGATGTACACATTTCGACGTAGAAAATACTTTCATTACGAAGTCTAGGTCTAGAGGATCCAGATCTGTAATGGAAGAAAGGTATCTACATGCACACGTGCAAAATGCGGTCGTATTCCTCTTCTCGCCAGCAGCAAATTATCGTGCGGAGGTCTAGATCCAGTCTTCTATTGTCATTTGTAAATTGCACCAAAAACTCAGATTCACAAAATAATAAAAACATAGCTTCAAAAAAATTGCACTATTAGGCATAAAAAAACCTACCTTTAATATAATTTTTTTTATTTCTAGCTTTTGTATATGCTATCTAATAGTGTACCTATTTAAGGCTTTAGAATTGTAAGTAGCAACTCCTGCATATGGAAAAGGTGATTTTGTGTGTGTCTGGTATTGGGAGTTCCATGTCGTCTACACACCTGTATGTATTTTTTGATCAGATGACAAAATCTAAATTTAACATACAAATAACATTTCATTCATATGCACCTATCTGATATTTGAGTTTTCCCATCCAGACGGACATATCTATGCTGGTGGTGCTTCAAGAAAACTTCTAAAATATCCAACATCATGGTGAACTGGCTGAATAGTACAACTCTGTCACCCTGCAACAACAAAACAGAAAACATTTACATTAAGGAATGCAGGACATGTTGTGCAGTTTATCTGGTTGTGCAGCATATTAACATTTAAGCTGGGCACACGCTAGAGCGATTATCGCTCCCAGCATGTGGCTGCCGATAAACGGGACGATTTTCCCCTGAGGAAAAGTCCCGATATCGGCACCATACACTGGAAGAGACTGGGGGCAATAATCTCTGTTGTAGAGCCTGCAGCCAGCCTATTAGCTGGCTGCAGTCTCTCTCCGATTGGCTGGGTCTCCTGTCAATCTTGACAGGAGACCCATGCAGCCAGCTTTTTCAATTCACGCTGACAGGCTGCAGCGCTGTGTGCTCTCTCCCTCTGTCTGGCTATAAAGCGCTGTATAGCCAGACAGAGGGAGAGAGGACACAGCACTGCAGAACCCCACATGCTGACAGGCTGCAGCGTGTGGGGTTCTGAAGCGCTCTGCCCTCTCCCCATGGAAATCTTAATAATTTATCGAAAATGCCCACACACTGCAAGATTTTGTTAACGATAAAAGATAATCACTTAAGATTCCCATGAGATGAAATAATCGGGGGCGAGCGTTTTTGGAAGGTTTTATCGGTAGTTAGAAAAAAAGTCTGTACCATACACTAGAGCGATATTTGGCCCAATCCACGATAATCGTGCGTTTGGGCCGATAATCGCTCTAGTGTTTGGCCAGCTTTACACATTACCTGGAGAACCACAAGTTGTATTTATTTATTTTAAAAAGTATACAATAAGATTGTCCCAACTTTGTCTTTCAGAATAGTTGAAAGCAGTGCCTGTTGAGACTATTAGTTATCACAACAGCCAGAGTATGCTATACATTACGTCATATTGCTGAAACTTGAACTTAAATAAACTATTGTCTAATATGTTATATCCAAACTTATATTGACCTTAAGCTTTTTATTTTAATATTCAAGATTAAAACCTTTGCAATTCCCAGATAATAAAGACGTGTGTCGATGTAACAGAAATGCTACAAGGTTCTATTTGTAAAGTGAATGGTACCTTATCACAATCTGCGTCTGATAATCATCATGGCTGCTAAATGTGCCTTCAAACTTTTAGACCACTTTTTACATGCGCTGTAAACTTTTGCACTATGTAGCTACATATTAGCAATTAATAAAACATATGTATTACAACTGTAGTCTGACCACGATCAATAAAAATGCATAAAGAAAAAGTATTGCATTGGTCGCTTAATAGGTATATTTAAGAAGGGAAAAGCTCCAGTTCAAAGAGCACGCAATAAACTATTGGAATAACAAGAATAAAAAGCCTTCTCAGTCTCCTGTGTTTATAAACCAGCATTAATAGATAACAGAGTCTACAGTTTTCTAATGGGCATCAATAAAATCATAAAATCATTAATACAGGAAAAATGCCAGTGACTTTTCCATGTTATTGCTTTGACATGATGGTGGCCATTGAGCAGTGCTTTTAAGTGTAAGTTTTGGTAACCTTCTTTCTGACCTCAAAGCATAAGACAAAGAAAATTGGAATGAGCTTAGACCAATAAACACTGCAAAACCAATTGCTTTGCCTTTTGAACTTTGAGATAGACGTTTCTCTATCACTTCAACATTCATTACTTTTGTGTTCTCTTTACAATTGCATTTGTAGCTCACATGAATTCATTTCTACCACCCATAAGTTAACCATACTGAATCATTCTGAATTAAATTAAGTATCAAATCAGAATAAAATGTGGTTCATGCCACAAGACCAACAGTAGTTTGCAATAATACCTTTGTCTTAATATCAGACAACATATGTTCCAACATTTCAAATTTTCCAGAGTCTAATAGCAGCTGCTTTTCAAGCTTAAAGGATGAGAGGCTAGAAAATTCAGAGCAGAGTCTGTGCAGTTCAAAATCTGTCATAACTTCCATGTCCTCAAAGATTAGATCAGGATTGGCTTCACAATGAGTAGGTTCCTAAAGAAAGCAAATATATCCAATAATAATTACATGTATTATCTCTATGCAGATGATACACAAAATCTACCTATCCACTCCTAATCTCTCAATATCTGTGTTTGATAACTGAATGTCTCTGCCTTTTTTTATTTTGGATGTCCTCCTGCCATCTCAAACTTAATCTTTAAAAAAACAGAACTAATAATATTTCCACCTGCCAATAAAAGTTACCTACCTGTTCTCTCTATTTCTGTTGGCAACCCAGAAATAATCCCTAAAAGCTTGTTGCCTAGGTGTTACTCCTGACCATGAACCGTCCTTTTTTTCCCTCAAATACAATCTGTTTCTAAAACCTGCTACATACATCTAAAAAAGAATATGCAAATATCTCACAAAACACTGTAAAAAAGTCTCTTCACACGTTAATCACCTCCCACATAGATTATTGTAAGGATCTCCTTATTGGACTCCCACAATATAAACTTACCCCCCTACAGTCTATACTGCATGGAGTAGATAGACTGATTAGCAACCAATCAGTCTATTAGCAACCAACAACCATTTTGTGACATTAATATGTAAACAAAATAAGAGCGCTGGTTCAAATCAATATTAGATTTATTATATAAGAAATATCCACTATAGTGGCATAATTATAAACAATTGTATAAACATAGAATGGACATATTCTCTCTACAATAAAATTACAAAAAAAATTGCATATAAGACAATAACGTCTAACTAGTAACAGTTATGACACCGTAGGTATAGATATATAAGGAAGCCCATCGAGGTACTCAGATACTATATCAGTAGTGAAGAATTCAACTTCAGATTAAAGTTCACAAATGGATGATAGCCGTTCAATAAAATAAATGTCCTATAACAAATAATCCAATTTTACTTGTGCAATTGTTTTTCATCCGTATGATCAGATTTGTATATAAGACAAAATGAATTGAAAAATAATATTTTCCTCAATTGGTATATTAGTCTGTGTGCTTTTTCCACTCAGAGGCCGCTATGGCACAATAATAGAATAGTAACAGACGGTATGATGGTAAAACTAGCAGATCAGTGCTATGATATATTGTATTGAGGAATTTGTGATATTGTACAAATTGTAGTGGAATATAAGTTTTACGTTGTGCCCGAAGGTTTTTTTTTCTTTTAAGGCGCAGAAATTGCCCTATAGGGATATTATTTTTCCAAGCGGTGTTATGACAACTTTTAAAATGTAAAAATGAGTTGGAATCATTTTATCATTATTATCATTTTATAATTGTTTGTAGTTAATGTATTATCTGTTACTGTCACATCAAGATAATTGATTGTGTGCTGCTACTATGTGTGAAATTTTGTAATTTTATTGTAGAGAGAATATGTCCATTTTATGTTTATACTATTGTTTTTAATTATGCCACTATAGTAGATATTTCTTATATAATAAATCTAATATTGATTTAAACCAGCGCCTTTATTTTGTTTACATAATATTGCCATATATAGGAGGATTGACTCCCTCCCTAGAGCTGCGGCAATATCAATATTGGTACCTTTTAACAATTATTCCGTTGCCAATTACCAAGCGCCTCTATTTATCCGTGGGATCTGATTAATCCCTCTGTCTCTTTACTCCATTTTGTGACATAATGGAAAAAATTATTTCCATTTAATGGGCAGTCAAATAATTATCAGCATTATTGAATCTGTTTGCTTGTTATGGTAAGGAAAAGTGTATTTGTCACTAAGGTAAGAATTTGTACAAAATATATGTGCAACTGCTTATTCCATCATCATAATCACTAACTGCCTAACTAGATTTCTCTTCTAAAAATATTGTAAAGAGATTATATTTCAATCTGCATAACAGTTCAAATACATTATTAACAGTTTCAAATTATTTGCTATAGAGGAATCTTTCATATTGTAAACACATAGCATTGATGTTCATCTGTGGTCTTCTATTATTTATTTACTTTCTGGTTTTGTTTTAGTGGGATTTTCATGTACTCTCTCTAGGGGAGCGACAAAGTTATGATATATGCAGTGAGTGTGTAGAAGTCACTCACAAGTATTGCAGTATAAAATTGACTTGTAGGCTATTTGTGTGTTCTGAAACGGCTGGGAAATCGATTGCTTTTGCCACAAAGAGACAAAGCAATCGATCCCCGGATCACCAAGCATGTAGTGTTACACAAGTATGTATCCAAATTGTAAGTATTAAATCTAACCCCAACCTTTTCCCTAGTCCTTACCCCGCAGCCCAACCCTAAGACTCCACTCCCCGCAGCCTAACCCCATGACCCTAACCCTAAAAGTCCCTGGAGAGATGAGTAACACAGTGTCTGCAGTGGGTGCTGGTGGCGGCTTCGGAAATGAATGAATAAGTATGGTGATTGGCATACTTACCCATTCCATAAAAAAAATTTCATAATTGGAAAATGCTGCCTTTTCAAAATAGAGACAGCGGAAAATCGTTTTTTGTACATCTCTATTTCTAAAATACAGCATACGTGGCGGACATACCCACCACACCTTGTGTACTTTACACACGCTTCCCACCCTGCCATTGGAAAGCCTCTCAGCACAATTATTTCCTGCTCGCAGGATTCGGTTGTACATATATTAAACAAGTTACACAATTATATTCTTTTCTTTATATTATTTGCATGCATGTTTTTTTTTTTATATAGACACACCAGGTTCATCTATTGTTTGATATTACCACACTATAAAACAGGTTTACTCAAGATTAAAAGTCATGCACCCAGAGTGCCCGATTCAATTAGCCACGATGACAGGAAAATAACTTGAAGTGCGCTTTTCCCTGTCATATACAGAATGAAAAACAAACAAATGTTCTAAAAAAAGAAAAAAGAAATGTTTTCGAGGAGTTAGCTTCGTATCGCAAATAATGCTGATGCAAAGATAACTGAATCAGGCCTAGAGAGTTCACCATAAAAACAATAGAAGAGCGTTACCTTGAGCATCAGGTGGGCCATTTTCCTCAGTTTATCTGCTGTATAGTACTGTCTATGTAATAAAGGGTGATTGGCCATTTTTCTTAAGTGCATCATTACATTGCATAGATCAGAATTTCTCTCTATGATAAAACATAAGAAATTTCCATAAATGTAAACATTAAAGATAGCTATATAAATACATATATACAAGAAAATACACTAGTCTGTGATAACATCTGTGTGTATATATTTTACCTTGTCCCTCAACGGATCTCTTTAACTTAGTCATGAGCTCATCATACAGCTGCTGCTGCTTCTTGGACATTGGACAATACCTAATGTGATCTTGTTTAGGAGGCAGCTGCTTTAGAACCTGTGACAAAGTGAAAACATAAAATATTAGTTTATTGTCTTGGAGTGTTTACTATAAGTATCTAAGCTTTAACAAATTCATACACTTTTTCTTTAAAGCTGCAGGAAAAATAGACAAACAAAAATCTGTAGAAAATGTAGAATGCTGGCCATGAATTGCTCTTCTTATAAATACTGTATTCATACTTCCCCCAACAAGGAAAACCAAGTCTAGTTACCTTAAGAGAATTTGATTGGTATATATTACCTCACTTTTGACTCTCCTGAGAATGAAGGGTTTCATGATTAATTTGGCATGTGCAATTCTTTCCTTTTCAAAAGTGCTTTGTTCATCAGTAGATTTCTAGATGAATCAGAAAAGGTTATGTGTAATACTGCCATCTTCTGGCTTTATTAGAAAATTACAGATATGTAAAATATCAATGGACTTTGTGTTTCCTGATGTTTTCCATTGATTAAGTCATAGGACTAATAGATAAAAAAACAAAACAAAAAAAACCCCCACAAACATAATACCCAAACCGATGCATTACATTTTATAATAAAAGTACCATAATGTTATTATTAATAAAAGTACCATAATGTTATTAATTAACATCCTACACACAGCATATAAAGACTTTAAAAACAGATAAACGTGATAAGTAATGTTAAACACCCCATTTTGTTCCCATTCTTAGATTAATCAGGACTTCAAACATAAAAGATTGGATCCAGACTTCTGTTCCCTTGCGCAGACCCCTACCTTAAGATTTTTGATGCGTCCTCGTGTAAAATTCGGACACATTAACAGTCTAGATAGAGTGGAAGGCACTTTGCAGGCCCTCGCTTTACTATTTCTATACATCCCTCTCCTGGCAACGCATCGTGCCATCAGAAATACAAGCAGTTTGGAAGTTCATGCAGATTCATGTTGGAAATGTAGCGTGTTCTCAAAATGCAGTGTTTTTCATTCCTAGTGACTGCATATATTGATGGGCCTTTTCTCATAAACTACAGTGGTTTTCCATATTCCACTAGGTGGCGATAGAGTATTACTTACTGAAAAAAATAGCTAAACACAAATAACCCTGCAATCTTACTTAGTCTGTGTATTTGGACTAAAGAAATGAGTCCAAAGTAAAATTATGCTGCCGTGATAACTATAGCACTTATCCAGTGTTAAGGACTCGCTTTTTAAAAAGTTTTGCAACCTGTTGGTTACAGTACTGCTTTGCCACAGACATGCCAATAAACGTGAGGTGGGGTACCTCATGCTCATTGTCTTAACAGTAGCATCCCATCAGCTGCACAGGTGCAGTGAATACAGCTCCAGGGCTGTACACTGTTGTGCTGTAGGTCACGACATCACTGCAGAAACTAAAAATTGTCTAAAAGCTGGAGTGCAGCAGTAGAAAGGCAGAGAGATGAAAATACCAGTATGAGAAAGAAGAGATGATGAGTATGCAACATGGATAAAGCAAGAGAAGGGGGGCATTACAGAATATCTGCGGTACTAGAAAGATATAAATAGATCATATTTAATAATTATTAATAAGCAGCATGCACAAAATTTATAAACAACCTTTATTTGAAATAATTGGGATATGTGCTGTATAGTGGCTATATTACTATAATAAAGATATTTATAAAGCTAAATGCCATATAACCTTAGCACTGTGAAATAATTATATTGGTTGTGGCATGTGTATAAATAACTAAAGACGTTATTAAGCATTCTAGTAAGAAAACTATAATTAAAAAAAACAAACAAACAAAAAAAACCTTCTAGTATTAAAACTGGCCTGCTATGGTCTGACTACTACATTCACACCTTTATTTCTATAAAAGGACCGGAATTGCATTTACCGCTTTGGAAGAGAACATTCTCTTGATCTCGCTGGTGCTGCTGCTAAACATGTGTGGCATGACAAAATTCAAGAGAGACATCAGTTCCAACAGGTTGTTCTGGACTGGCGTGCCTGTCAGTAGTAGACGATTCTTGGCCTAAAAATGACTCACAATTAGGGAAAAGTATACAGCGGAACAATCAGATTTAGAAAAATGTATGTAAAGTAAGTATTGTGACAAATCCACAAATTTGGCACATTTTGTGAAATATAACAATATTGAAGGCTGTCTGTAGGCCTACAGGCTAAAACCGAGGGGTTGTCATGGCTAACAAATTTGGACCTGGCATCCAGAATCATGCAAAGACTATGTGCAAGGTATTAGTGACTTTTTCAGATATTAGCGTAGTTGTGGATGTAAACACTGCCTGGACCGTTGCCATAAACCGTTATTGAGCTTGTGTCCTGTGGCTGCATATGCTGTCTGGTGTGATCAATCCACATGTGCAAATAAATGTGACTTCTGGATGGAAAAAAAATAACTGCACAAAGCATATGGGCACCAAGCCCACTATTCAAGTGCAGAGGCGTATAATAGGTTTTAATGCATTAAAAACTTGTCAGCAGAACAGACACTTAATTTGTTGTGTTTATACTCAGCAGTTCTCAACCACACACACACTTTGCAGAGTACAATAAATAAATAAATATATATATTATATGCCTGATCCATACCTGGATGGTGTTGCGTATCTCTACATACCTTCACACTGCGCATACCCTGAAGAAATGTGCGCAAACACAAATATCTGCAACCTCCACTTGCTGCTGCTGCGTCTGGATCGCAATTTTAGATAGCAAATTCTGTACGCTGGCAGCCGCATCAGGTTCATTTAAATGGCTGAACATTTTTCTAAAACCCTAACAGTGCTGCACTTTTGAGATTTTAGGAATGGGCGACCAATGCCCTGTCTTTGTGATGATGTATCGGATCCAGACTTACATAAAAGAGGCGTTTTCTGAGTGCTAGGATGGGAAAACGTCAGCTTGTTGTGCGTGATCCCGGTTTCCTTTCGTTAGAAGTTTCTATACGGTCACAAAATAACTGGAATCCACAATTAGCATGAAAGCAGAAATCAAACGCAAAATGCATGTGCGCATATTCAGCCAATAGACTTGCAGCATGGAGCTGGGAAGGTCCAGGCCTTTGCGCTACAAGCCTTTCTGTCAGCGGGACAGGGCACCATTTGCACAGCGTGTACTCAAGGTGGGAGGGGGGGGGGGATGTAAGACATACAGTACGTATGTTCCTTGTTTATGCACCGACCCTATTTTCTGTGGGGCTGGTATGTAAAGGTAGGGTCCAGCCGTTGGAAGTCCCGTGTGTGTGGGGAGTGGTCTCACTTCACGTGCACGGGACTTTATTTTCCACTATCAGGCATCCATTGCCACTGTGGGCGGAGCTATGACCTTTATTATTTTACAAGGTATGCACTAAATAGGCAGAGGTACAGTAATGTGCGATACACAAGAAAAAAAAAGGCCAGCTCTGGGCTACACTAGGATGTTGCAATCACCCACCACTTCCCTGGAAGGAACCCCAGAGAAGCTTTACGGGACAGCCTATGATGCACTCTGTATGGTAGACCATAGCTGCTGACTTTCTGGGAGATTTCAGAAGGGAGAAAGATCTGGCTGTATGGGGGCGGAGCTTGTTGATGTGATTTAATACAAATCACTGCCTCAAGTCCAACCCCCTGCAGTGCTGCAATGATCCAGTGTTACTACGAGTGTGGCGGGGCCTGATGTCATAAATACATCATCAAACCCCACTTTAGTAATGCTCTCAATGACACCATTGTTACGGGCATGAGGCAGTCATTTGCATTGGATTACTTCCTCAAGCCCTTATATGGCAGACTCTCCCGGGATTCTCCTGAATATTACCGGATAGCGGGAGAGTTTCAGGGTCCCAGTTGGCACCAGGAACCCAGGAGCAGATTGGGATCCAGAGCCTGCAGGACCCTGCAGCTCTGAGCTCTGGTGAGCATGTCCGGAAGCCAAGCCACACCCCTGCTCGAGTCCTGCGCATGACCAGACTAAATGATTTCAGGGGGGCCTTATACAGCCAGGACCCGATTACCCACAAGGCAAACTAGGTACCCGCCTAGGGCCTGGCTAGACCCAACACTGTTAATCATCCTTGTGGCCTTATCAGATGAGATCTTTCATTTCATCGATATTGTCTGTGCCTGCTTGTGCATACCCTCCAACATGACTCATTCCATTAGGCACAAAATACTCTGCTCCTCAGTTTAAGCTTAAGCGTAGCAGCTCGCAATGTGTTTCACATCTGTGCTTAGCACTTGTACATGGAGTGCCAAGTGTCATTTTAAGCTGTCAACCTCTGACAGCTTGCTTACAGTTCAGGGGAAGCAGCTGGCACGAGTCCCCCTCTCTTCCGGGCTCCGTAGCAACCCCGGTGGTTACACCCCTGGTTACATTAGACATAATATTTGTGAACGTGTTGTATCGTGCTTAATGCAATTACATCACCACTATTAAACGATGTATCAGCATGTACACACAATTTTATATGCAGATGAAAATGATATACACATAATGATCAAAACTGAAAAAAAAATTTCATTTCCTGATCTCAAGATATAATGTGCAAGTACTTTTATTATCATTTATGTATAGACTGCTAATATTTAATGGTGATGTTGCAATCACCCACCACTTCCCTCCGTGGAGCCTTCAGAGAAAATTTGCAGGATAACCCATGCTACAATGTAGGACACCCATGTTTTAGCTTGGTCTCATTCAATGTGGGTTGACTTAACTGTGGAAAAAGAAAGGTGGAGATGTTGCCCACAACAACCAATCAGATTCTAGATGACATTCTCTAGTATGTACTAGGAAAGTGAAAGCTAGGATTTGATTGGTTGCTATGGGCAACATCTTCACTCTCCCTTTTCCACAGTTTATTAAATCTACCCCAAAATCTTAAGATGTCCTATAGGAAATCCTTTCGTTTTCAAGTCTTGGGGTCTGATTTACTAAGTTGCAGGTTTGGAAGAATGGAGATGTTGCCCATAGCAACCAATCAGCTTCTAGATCTCATTTAACTATTATATACTAGAGAATGTCAGCTAGAATCTGATTGGTTACTCCACTTTACCAAAGCTTAGTAAATGTGGCCCTTGGACTTTTATCAGAAACAGACTTAGGAACTGTTGGGCCCCATAACAAAGGGGGACCAGCAAGACAGCTGTGTTGTAACCTCTTCCTCCTGGGTAGCCTTCAGAGGCCCATCACTGCACATGCTCAGAAAAGGTCCCCTTCCTTTTCTTTTAGAGCAGATTAGGGACCAGTGTGGGGAGAAGCGCAGGATAGCGGTATCATTGGTCCCCTCCAGGGGGCTGTCTTGAGGGCGCCCCTATCCTCTAGCAACACCCCTGCACACACTGTAGTTTAAGCCACTGGCTATTGTGATAGGCAATTATTAGCACACTACACAATGATCTAGCGCCTGGAGAATTTAATCTCTCCCTAAGTTTGCACAGAAATCTGTGTTTTTCTATGTTTGTTAAGCCTGAGCTACATTTATCTTCATACTGAACACAGTGTATATAGGCCTGATTCAGAGGGTGAAAATAAGTACTTAAAGTTACACCTGGGCAAAACCATGTTGATTTCAGGGGGAGTCAAGTTAATTTTATTCTATGCGTGCAGGGAGAATGCTTTGCTTTTACTTATTGCACACAGATACCTGATCAGCTTCACTTTTAAACTGCTAATTAGACTTGAGCTGGGAAACATCACCTTTTAACTATAATACTGTTGCAACAAATGAAATTTGACTCCCCTGAAATCAACATGGTTTAGCCCAGGTGTAACTTTAAGTTCTTATTTTCAATCTCTGAATCAGGGCCAATGGGCTTAACTCTAGAGCTGGGCACACACTAGAGCGATTATCGTCAC
>WWET01003037.1:68785-84280 GCA_011038615.1 Limnodynastes dumerilii
GGTTTGTATTTGAAGTGTACAGTATGGGCGTGCTTAGCTGCGTAAATATGTGTTGCCCATACGTACGTGTGCGGATCACTGCGGTTACGTGGGAAAAAGTTAAGGTAGGGTTTGGAAAGTATCTTGACAAAATACGTACGTTCAAGGGGTGTGCCTAGAGGAGTGTATAAAATATATGCACACGAAAATACGCTACGCGAATAAACGTACGGCAAACGTAGTTCTGGATTTACCCCAGTGTTTCTATCCAGATCACCATTAATATGCCAACTTCTAATGATCATTTTACAAATAAAGATTTTTTTATTATAGACATAGCAACAGAACAGAGTCTGAGGAGATGTTAAGAGTGTAAATCAATTTATTATGGCTATATCATTGTAAATAAAAAAACACCAAAACCATCAGAGGAAGATCATAAATATAAGTGGACATGTAACGCTAGTAATGAATTGCCCAAAAAAGATTCTCTTGGCTCTGTAATATTCTGGGGCACATTTCCAAGGAAATTGTTTCTTAATATTATATTTCTTTCCCTCACATACTGGATATTTTATAGTACCTCCATAAATCTGTGAACATGAAACTAAAAGTAGGTCTATACTTTCTAGGACACCACCCCCGCAATCTTTTACTAACAAAAATGGTGTAACTTCCAAGCATGAATATTTAAGTAGTGGCATGCTGACAGTCATACAAACAGTTCATGGGGACCCAATGACAAATTATTACATCAACAGGTTTACATTTTTTGTTCAATACATATACAATGTAAACAGATGTTCTAGATCAGGGGTCCTCAATCCTGTCCTCAAGTACCACTAACGGTCCAAGTTTTGTAAATCTCCTTGCTGGAGGTGGGCTCATAACTGACACTGTTACATTTCAAAAGCTCCACAGGTTTTGCAGGGAGACCTACAAAACATGGACTGTTAGTGGTACTTGAGGACGGGGTTGAGAACCCCTGTTCTAGATGGTTTGCTAAGCACGAGTTACCTGGGAATGGTTACGCTCTATTGTAAAATACCAAACAGCAAGTTGAAAGCAACACGTGGCTGCTAATTCATGGTAAAGTGAGTTACTTTAAAGAACAGTAAAATTACTCAAAAAACAAAACAAATAAACGTACACTAACAAAAACCAAATCATTAGGTGCTTCAAAGAAATCATACATCTTTCCCTCTAATTTGGGATAATGTCTAAACTTGAAAATAGATATTTATGCCAAACAGATGACAAAAAAATAACTTGAGCTAAACTTCAAACAGTCCTAATAAAGCAAATTCAATGTAACTCCCCAAATAGAGTAATGTGGAAAGGATGTTCTCTATGCCATTTTAGCAGGCCTATAAATCAGAGGATCACGTCTGTTTCCCTTACAGGTATGAACAGGTATGTTATACAGACACATTTTTGTACCCATGCCACCTTACATTAACAAGGATACAAAGCTGCAACGTTAGTAATAGCTGATATTTCAAACTAATGATGCACAGTTTTTGTGGGTTATTTTGGGACAATACAAAACTTTAATGGACTGCGAAAAAAGGATAGTGCATATAATGTAAATGATTCCCTATGAAAATAAAACATATTACACACAAAAACTGAAGAAGCCTGTATATCTAACCCATTATGCAATCGCCAACAGCAGCACAACCACTCCCCCCACTCCTCGCTGGGTGGCAACAGCACAAGCACCCTCCCTTGCTGGACATATACAGCATGACCAGCATAACTCTGCCACTCTGCTGGATGGCAATACACAACTACCCCTTTATAGGACTGCAATTACACAATCTTTCATCCAAACACCACAACCCCCTTCATCATATCTGAATGGCAACAGCACATCCCCCCTGCCAATGGACTGCACCATCTTAACTCTCCTCCCCTGAACTGTAGAACATTCTCCATCATCCACCCCTAAACTGACTTTAAATGCAAATTCTCTTTGCTCCACACAGCAGTAAGATAAATTCTAACTCTGACCTACTCCTCAGGTAAAATAAAACTAACATGAGGCAGCCTTCTAGGCCGCATGTGAAAACAAGCCCTTTAATGCCTTGTCCTTAATACATAACTTAGTATATCCGCAAGGATTATGTAGGCTGTATTATAAGAATAGGCCTTATGCTAAACACCTGGCAAGTTGATAAAGCACAGTTATGATAATATATTGCAATGTTTAATAAATCGGTTGAAACTGATATAGATGTGTTCTTACTATACTAAGTAACATGAAAGACTACTGCATGTTGCTTTATTTTGTGGTCCCTTAGCAACACATGCACATTAATATATTTATATTGCCTTCTGAGCTTTGGTGGTAGGGGGTAAGAGGGTGGGGAAGGGTTGAAGAGTTACATAAAAATGTAGGTAATAGGTCAAAATTACATATATCAAATAACAATGTTAGAATAATAATATAGCTGTAAGAAATATGATTAAACCAGTGCTGGTCAGATCCCATGAGTCAGGTAAGAAGTACAACTTAACCAGGTACTGCAGCCAACACATGATGGTGAAAGATTCCCGATAGATATCACAAGAACATACCTCAGATAACTCTTTATAAGACCTCACTACTTCTGACAGGTATATATATATATATATATATATATATATATATATATATATATAACCAATATTAATATTATATTGTATAGTAAAGATGTAATTTTAGCTTGTTTACTTGTATACCTGCCTTTTCCTCTGATGATGAATGTTGGTTGGCTGTTAACTTCCCACTGCTAAACTTTAAAGAGTGGACAGATCACATTCTAGGATACTGGTAACTAATGTAAGATTGCCAAAATGTGCATTCGTTATAGGTCGAAGGCATGCAATGCAGCCATGATAAAATCTCAATGCTTCCATATTGATGTAAAATACATGAAATAGGAGCATTGTTAAAATATAAAAACAAAAACCACTACCCAACACCAAATCAACAAGTATCAAATATGGAATGATTTATGACGAAGGCAAACCCCTTGTTATTTACTAGACATCAATACTGTCTCCTACGTGTGGTGCTTTTAAGAATTTACTATGGAAAAACACAAATTAGTAGATTGCCCTAGATTCCTGGTGAATAATGTTATTCATATTCCAAACTCAATTGGGTCAAGTCAGATCACTATAAAGCTTATAAGTAATCGATTGCAAAACTGATGCCACATACCGCTTTAGGGTCAACTCATACAAAATGGAGAAGTGCCTATAGGTGCTCATCCAGGCAAAAGATTTTGTAGGCTGTTTAATTAAAAGGTTACAACTCAAAAACTACAAGATGGGTTTTAGAATGTGCTAAACCGCACATTTGTATCATCTGCTTACAAGAAACTCATGACACCAGCCACCAGTAAGGCGGTTAAAGCTACCAGTAGAACATGATATTGCAGCGGCTATAGCTCAGGTAGGAGCGTCAACTTCATATTCCTTTTGCATATGGTTCTTTACAATGGACTGGTCCGGACTACCACAAAATAGTTGTTTTCCAGTTTCTTCCAGAGGAAATCGCATGCATTTCGCAAGTTGGGATTGCACAACCACCGCACTTTCACTACAGATCTAGATCCTCTGGATTCACACTTCCGTACTGTATTGTGCTTACGTGACAAATCCAACAGTGTGTGGGATGAAGCGTTCCCTTAACCATGGTACAGAAAAGTCAGGCCAAGTCCCTTACATCCTATCTGGGAAAATTTAAAGGTACAAACCATGGCCTCCACTCATCTATGTGGAAGGTGGATCCAGAACTCTTAGCGCAGCAGGATTGGAAATATACTATATTCTCAAATGGCTCCTTACAATACAATATTCTATTCTGTAGAACTCTAATATACAGTACTCAATACACTCAGATTACTGTTTTCTTGCATCCTGTAACTACCTTTAATAAACTAGTTTCCCTATAGCACAATTTATAACAATACTAAGTAAATTAATATGACCTAAAGTGTAAACTTAGTACATGTAAAATAAACTTACCACCATTGGGAATGGTGGTATATACAGATGATGCATTTGGCAATCCCATGGAAATGTTACTCTAATACATAAACAAATTGACACAGGAGAGCCTGAGATAACATGTATAAGCAAATCTCACACCACAGGGGATTAAACCTCTAAAGATGCAAAGATATAACTAGGTGATGTGTATTTCCAAGCATGAAAAGTTACATTAATTCATATAAATCTAGTTATAACAAGAAAAAAAAAAGTCATACAAACACATTAAACTACATTAATAGCTTGACAACATAACATCTGCTAGAGGCATAATCATTTTCTGTATATTTCTAAAAGCTTTTGTAGCTACATGCCTAAGAAATATTTGGGCGTTGGTGTTGAAAGAGGTGTTTAATCAAATGCTCAAGAAAAAAAAAACACTGTAGGTCAGGACAACAATTAAACTAGCTCATTTTTGCCAAAGGGAGTAAAAAGGTAAAGAGACATTTGTGGGAAAGGCAGCCCTTTAGCAAATACTTTTACAAAGAATTAGCCGAGGCAAAGTTAAACAAGTTCTGCAGTGAGCTGCCATTCAGACAGATGTTGTCAGAGCAGCCAAAAGCTTCAGGCAAAACGATTCTTCTCTATGTAAAAGCAGCTTGTGAATCTACACTGCAGCTTTAGCAATTACCTCTCTCCTGTACCCTCTTTCCGTCCCCAGTTTTAAAACATTAAAAATGCTTCTAAGTTTCTCTGATGGAAAAGGGAAAAATTGGTTTGGTTACCCACAATGCCTAGCAAACATGCCCACTTCAGCATTTCTCCCATTACAATCCCAGCTTGCAGTGTGTTTCAAAGTTAATTAGAAAGAACGATATAATAATTCATAAAACATAAAATTTCATAGTCTATAATGCCCACAAAGGCCTTCAGCTTAAAAACATAAAATTAAAAAAGGAACCTACAAAAAAAAGTAACAATTAAAAGCACATAATTTGCACATAAGTGTTTAGTGAATCAATGTATTAATATATAAAATCAGAAATGCAAATGTAGCAAGATTTACTTACCCAGGTTACTGAAACTTTCCACTTCACAGAGCAAAACACTAAAAATTAGTGACTAAGTAAATGCCTAACACAGACTCAGAAAATGGCAGCACTGTCTTCCCAGAAGGAACGCAAGAAATACACTTTCAGAGCAGAAGTGACAGACATCCAGTAAAATTGGTGGTAAAAATGTTGTTTTAGGTGCTAACGTAGGAAAAAAAAATCATACTGGCATGTGCAGTATGGAGCTGCTTTTGCAGCTTTTTCTTCAAGCAGTCACAAATGAAGTAAAAATCCTGCCACATTCTTCTCTCCTGCATGAATTTTCTGCTAAAATGCTAAGAACAGACTGGCAAAGTTCTCCTTCCCAAGTGCAATCTCTAATGTCTGCTTCAGCAGTGCTCTGAACCAAGTTTCTATGTTGCTGAATGAGTGACAGGATTGCCAGCCAATCAGCTTTGGTTTTTCAGGAAAATCACCCCTTAATTTATTCAAAATTAGGTCATATGACACTATATGATCTGCTATTGGCTTGAGATGAATGTAGTGTTAGCTTGCTCAGCAAAAGGCCACCCATCTATGCCTCCTTAGATTGTAGACACCTCTTGCCTATAAGCATAAAAGGAATATTACAGAAAAAAAAAAAAAAGACAGAAATAATACTGTACACTGGAAACTTACCAGAGAATCCCAAGAATGGAAGGGCCGGAGCTCAGTGATCCTCTGAGCCTTCTTTAGAGAGCACCGAGGTATCAGAGAGAGCTCATCCAGGGAAGCATCTTGCAGGAAGCTAACTATTTTGGCTTTATATTCCTCCTCCATAGTTTCATCTCCACTACTGTAGTCTTCATCCAGAACACTGCCTGTATCCGAAGCTGACTCCTCACTTTCTGTGTCCCTTTTAAAGCTGCTAGTAAATTTTTTGCCTTTTAACTTTTTCTTTATACCATTCTGCATCGATGCAGCACTAGATTTCTGGTATGGCTTCACTTTGGAGCTGCTTTTAGAATGTTTTTTGTCACTTTCTGAAGATCCTTTGCCATTTGACACATTTTTGGAAGCATTCTGCGATACATCTGTTTATGTAATACAAACATAGTTATGATTTCTGCGTAAAGGTTTCTATTTGGCATGCTCTTATAAATGAAGTTCAACAACTATATATTTTATTTAAATCACTCAGCTAAAAAGAAAAATAGAAACATGTTCATGGCGTTCACAATGCTAAATAATAGACCGTAATATAGATGCATCATAGCTATTAAATTACATATATTAAGAAACAGTTTACTAAACAGTTTGTGATGGTCAAAACAGGATTAAACATTTTGATTCAGAAAAAGTATTGCTATGCTAGTATGTTTGAACACGTACGGCTATAAAAAAATATTTAAAGAAAATTAGATAAATAATATAGTCAGATTCTTGCTTTTATACTCATACTATGCAACAACTATAAGATGCTCAAACCTCTCTCCAATCAGAGCAGGAAATTCCTCAACCTCATTGGTCTAATTCTTTGCACCATAATAACTGTTGCTGAAACTGAGTAAGTGTTTGAGTAAATGCCTGGCTACAGCAAGCATCTGGTAGACAAATTCTAGTTGTTTTAATTGCATTTGACAACACCTATTGCTAAAGTTGCAACATAAAAAGGTTTGTTTCCATACGTCTCACAAAAATAATTCAGTTGCAGTCACTTTTGATACAGCATTGTGAAATGGGCTGTTTACCTGAATATGCACATGTGCTGGTCATGTGAAAAACATTTCAATTCAGTGAAGTTCACTGGATTAAAGATGGACAACATGCCGCCCTAGTTACGGATAAAGCACTTATAACTTATTTGTCTGTGAGCCACAAACTGTTTTTGAGTTGGGGTCAGATAATTTATTATCCCTTGTTGGTACAGCACTATATTTAGCAGTCTCTGATAAAATGTTACACCTGACATTGTAACTGCCATAACTAAAATGTGTTGTCTTTTGGATGATTATAGGACCCATGGCCATCACTGCATAAAAAATATACATACATATACACATGCACAAGACAGAAAAATAAATAGGTACATGAACTGTTAAAATGAAAATCTTTTTAAAAGCATTATTACATGTATGCCTTGTGCAATCACCAACCCAGTAGTGTCAGGATATTTACTTCCGTTAATGGCTGCCATGGCTCAAGATGGCTTGTGGCTATGAACAGGTGAACTTTGTTGGTCAACACATGGACTAAAGTGTATATGTTGCTCAATATACCTATAAAATCCTGGATGATAGATTAACCCCACTAACTTCCAGACAATGGAAAACTAAATGGTCCGATACATACAGCTGCAATGGTCCTATGTGATATAAAAGATTTTATTTCTTTTTAATTTATACCATTCTATTAACCTGTTACTTGTGTGTGTACTTTATTTCTCGCAAGTCCAAAAGCCATTAACACAGATGCCAACCAAATGGACTTTAAAACAAAAAGATAACACTGCTGCTATAGCACTGCCTTAGAATATATGTTGGAATTAAACCGTAGTAAATACTAAACAGGTGTACAGACAGATCTTACACAAGAAACATAGAAAATGGCAAGAAATTTTTGGTGTTTTTTTTATTTCTCTTTCAACATCAAATCATGTGGAGGTAGAGACCTGCAGAAAAACTGAAGAAGCTAAAAGACATTTCAATGCTATATTTGAAGAAGAAAAAAAAAAAAGTAAAAAGTTTTTAATTGGATCTAGAAATATAATTGTTAAAAATCCAAATGGCCGCAAAACCTAGTAATATAACTAACAGAGGGGAGCTATAGAATTAATTGCAACTAATTTATCAATGTTTATTTACATTCTATTTAACAAAAGCAATATCAAAACACTAGCATTTAACAAAAAGCAATACAATATCATGGACCAGAAAAAAAAAAAAATCTTCCAAGCATGAGGCAAGTAAAAGCAAATACATTACATAAAAGTCATTTTCAAGCAGTCACTTGGATAGAATAACTTAACTGTAATATACTGTGTGGTAAACAACTCATTTCTGCATTGTAAATGTAACATGAGAATGCTTCACTAACATCTATGGGTAAAAAGCAGACGGCTAGATTCAAAACCTAGACTATTTACCTTCAATCTAGCCAACATGCATCACTCAATTTAAGAACAATGCAAACTGTTTAAATGGCACTTAACAGTGCATAAGCTTACTATGTCAGTATTAAACCTTAAACCTCATAGCCTGCTTCCTGCATCACAATCCAATTAGAGCTGATACAGGACCTAAAATGAAAAACAATCCAGATAATAATGTTAATCTATTTATGAATTATCCTATTGAGGGTACAGCAAATATTCTATCAGGGGTCTGCTGTGGTGAAACTGCAATGCAGCAAAAGACCTATCTCTGGTCCTAAACACTACCCACTTCAGTTCTCAATCAAGGTACAAAAACATCACTGATTTACACTCGCCCCCTTATTTTTCCATATTCTTTATTTCACTCGATCCATGGTTGCTAACAATAAAAACAAGAATTGTGAGTAATAAAGGAATACAAAAAAAAGACATACTTGAGTGTTTTATTGCTAATCTTTAGTAAAAAATAAATAAATAAAAAAGGCATGGAAGAGTTTGCACAAAAGCATCACTGTGCTGTAAAGCATTACCAGTATGGAGGCTCTGTTCAATACTACACCAGTTCCCCAGGAAGAAACAATGGCCATCCATTTCCCTTTACTAAGAGCGATCTACAATTTCTGACTGGATCCAGTTTCCCTTAAAGGACACTATCTATGCATGCTAAGATTGTCTATTACAAAACTGGAACAAGCATTGGAACGCATTCCATTGGCATGATGGAAATTGTACATGAGGTACTCATGGTAGGAGGTATGTAGATTGCACGGTAAAGGCTTAATTAAGTAAAGGGCTAAATTTGCATCGTCCTCATTTTCATTGGGGTGGGATAGAAATTTTATGATTGGGTGCAGCCGTCGAAAGTCCCTTGTGCGCAAGGATATTGACCTCCCCTTGCACACATGGGACTTAGGATCTGACAGAGTATAAACTACAGACGTTTAGCATTCTGCAGACTAACGTGTCTTTATGTGTGTTATTTTAGTTTTAGTATTTGCTAGTGTGCCCCTTCAATAATAACACTATGAAGCACATATTCTGGCACATCCATTAAAAACAATGAAGATAATTACGATTTGAATTATATTTACTTACTTAGATTTTATTTTTCATTTCTTTGGATGCTATGAGCAGAAATATTTTAAGTACTTTCATTGAAAAACACCGATATTTAAAAAGGTCCATATTAAAGCTTCACAAATGACATATTTATTTTGTGTAAGCTCACACAGAGTAATACCATGGCTTTGCTTTGATTTGTGCAAGACTAATGCGACTTTACCTTGCTCATCTTCTGCAAACAACTTCAATGCCTCAAGTGCTTCATGAAAAGACCAGTCATGCTCCTGAAGTACTTCTCTGAGCTCCTACCCAAAAACAAATATTACTCAATTACAAAAAAACATTTATCCAATTAGTCATGTGTTAAGTTCTTAAAACACTTTTATAACAAAGAGAGCAGTTAAATCCAAACACACAAAAGGGTAACAAAAAAAAACAAAAAAAAAAAGACAAGCTACCAAAACCATCTCACCATATAATTATTTCACTTACAGGTGCGAGTTTATACATAGACAGGAAACGCAACAATATAAATTGCTTTATTAATATAGCTTAATGTAGCGTGGTATATAAAACAATCAGCCCCATCCGACACCTGGTATAAAGTTTGTTTAAAGTATTTAGTCCTACTAAAATGATTAGGTTTTTTGCCAAGTTGTCACTCAGTGCAACTATTCATGTAGCTTTCAGAAATGCAACAAACGAAAAAGAAATAGTGTGGGAAATTTTTGTGGGTACACAGAATTGTGAAGTTTAATTATGTTGGTAAAATAGGGTGTTCAGTTCTAAAGGTCATATCTCCAGAAAGACAAATACATTAGAGACTGTACAATAAAAAAGGCAACTAAAATAGTCCATGGCCTGTGTCACAAAACATACCAAGGCAGGCTACAGCATATATCAAGGGTTGTGACCAGCTACAGAAGGGTGGCACTTTTCAAAGGGAGAGGTGTAATAGAACACAAGGACATGAATATAAAATGGAGGGTGGTAGGTTCAGAGGAAATGTGCTGAAAAATTACTTCACTGAAAGGGTGATAGATAAGTGAAATAGCCTCCCATCTGATGTTGTTAAGGCTAACACAGGAGAACAATTTAAACATGCTTGGGATAAATATAAGGATATCCTAAATCTCAAACTAAGTTATGGGTATATAGGGTCTAGGGTCAGTATAGTCTTAAATAAACAACTGGGCAGACTGGATGAGCCATGTGGCTCTTATCTGCCGTCACTTTCTATGTTCTATATTTCAAATTTGACAGTGGTATAATTATTCCTGATGATATTTAGATTATCTCTTTTAGTACTTTAACTTTACTACTATAGAATCTGATCCAGACTTAAGTGTGCTTTCCGCATGCACGGAGTTGTGAAAGGGGACAACGTGAATGTTTGTATAACACATAGGCCCTCACTAACACTGCATGCCTGATGTATGCTTCCATCTCGTCCTGCCAACGGAAAATTATCCAAAACAAAAGTCTGGATCTGTAGGATCCAGTAGCGTAAAGGAATGTTGTAGAGTGTGCATGCACACTTCCAAAATTCACTCATTTTCTGCTCCCTTCAAGCAGCAAACAATTTTGTGTAGGTGTGGATCCAATCCAGCATGTGGTGCTTCATAACATACTAAGTTAGTGCCACTTCCTCGTGTGTGTGTGTGTGTGTGTGTGTGTGTGTGTGTGTGTGTGTGTGTGTATATGCGTATACATATATACACACACAGTGTAAATGATATTCTGACAAAAGAATAGAGATCTTGAGATATTTGGTGCAAATGAAAAATTTTCAGTAGGAACCATGTAAGTGGAAAGGATACCAGATTTTTAAATTATCAAACCTTACGAAACAGATGCCTTTATTGACACTGAACTAGTTTTCAAGAGTAAGCCACCTTACAACATAGCAAATTTTGCCATGACATTTGAAGGTAACAATACATTAATCCTTCCTTGCAGCCTGCCAACAATGATAAAAGCAGTTCTTGAAAATTGTGGGATTTGACAATCAAATGTACACACAAGTATACCACTAGAAGTCGAAATTACCTCCTTATCCAAGTCTGGAAAACGTTTCTGCAGTTTCTTTACACTGTGTTCTTGTTTTTCCCAATCATCATCAGAAGATGAACTGTCATTATCTAAAGCAAACTGCAAAGAATAATAAAAAAAAAGGATCACATTGCTACAAAGTATATATTTTGTGTGTTTACATTAAGTATGGGGCAAATGCATTATACACAATGATATTGCTGTAAACTGCGCAGATGTTGTCAGTAGGCTGCTATTCTTCTCTAATGTATTCACTTGCCTCCAAAAAAAAAAAGTAATCTCATATAAATATACCTCCTTCAGAAAATCTGCCAGTCTTTATAAAAACTCAATACTGGCACAAAACAGAGCTCATGCTAAAGAAAACAAAAAAATGTAAAATCAATAACAGCAGAAATGGGTTAAAATAAGCAATAAAAAGGTTAGTTTATGAAACTAGCTGGCTATTCTAATTTGAAAAAAACATTATACCTTGGCTAGCATTCAAAGCAGTAAACGCCACTGACAGCCAAACACTGTAGATTCTTATTTTAATGATTCATGTACAGATCAGAACTCAGACTAGCATTGAGGCAGATACAATAGCTGCCCTATAACATTTGTGGTCAGAAACATTTATTTTACTAAAAATATGTCAGATAGAGCAAATTTCCTACCTGAATACACTACTTTAGAGTTAAACAACATGTATTTAATCATTGTGCATCAGGAAAGTCCAATTCATTATTATTTGTTATACATTTACATGCCTTGTAAAGTGCATATTGGATAGATACTTTTTCTATTATTTGAAAAAACAATAAAAGATGTATCAACAACAGCAAGGGAACACACTATACAATATGTCCAGCCTGAATAGTGATCACACATTAACCTATAATCAAGGGGCTTCCAATCATCACAGAAACAATTCAACAATGATACATCCAAACACCATAATGTCTGCTGTATGAATCCTAAAATAGCTTAAACTATGATATATGTCCTGTTGGTGGGATTACCATGCCTCCATTACGTCTCCTGGCTCTCCTTACGCTATTGGACAGGTGTCGCATTAACGACAGACATGTTATCTATCTGTATTCTGACCATCATTGCAACATACTACAGCCTTGTGCACACAGCAATACTCCCTATAACACTGTTCCCAAAGTAAATAATTTAATCAACAGCACCCCCACCCAAACAGCTATCTTTTACTATGAGCCCTCTCTTCTGTCTTGAAGCTCAGTTTTTTTTCCCCTCCTTCAAGTTCCTTTATCTGTTTTATTTTCTCAGCTTTTCTTTACCGATCCACCCAAAGAATTCTCTCTCATTTCCTGCGGTGTTCTATATACTTTCCCTATAATCTACCTGAACTGCTAATCTTGTTGGCTTTCATGTATAAGACTCCTTTTCATTGATCCCCTCTCAATACTGGTTACGATGTATATGTATACTTTATGTCTCTATAAGAGGTGCAAACAGTTACCTAAATGCCTAAAAGAACAATGTTAAAAAGAAAAGCTGTAAATAAAATAGGCTCATTCCTATAAAAGAGAGCCAAGAAACACTATTAAGGCCAGTCAGAATTCTTGTACTGCACTTATAAAATGTCCCCAGTAAGATCCGATTAAATCTCAAAGAAGCACACTAGTAGAACATGGTGTGTTTCCACAGAGCTCACCATACTGTCCAATAGACATCTTCAAATTACTAATGACTGAACAACTGCTCCACTACAGGTTTATATTGTAGCATTGCTTAACTAAGCATCACAGACTTTCAATTTGCAAACACATGAGGACCCTTTTCTTTCCACATAAGGCCAAGTCCTTAATACCAACAAATCACAAATAGCCAGTCATTCTATTTTTAATTAGAAAGATTTAATTGCAGTGCAAAAACTTAGGTGCCTAGGTTAAAAAGAAATAAATAAAAAATTATATATTTAGTTACCTGTCAATGTCTTCTGGGACTTTGTATTTCTGAGGCACTGCCTGCTTGATGTCGCAGGTAGATAAACCACCTGCAGTTTATCCACAGGGGGTGTGGGTCCCAGCTAAGGATGGCCTTATTTTGATAGGGCCTTTCTTTCCCAGACAGTTTCAAACTGACTGCGATATGGATTGCTCTTTTTGGAATACTTGGAAGCATTGCAAAGGGAGGAAATGCATAGGCCAACTGGCTGATCCACTTGGCTGACATTGCATCCACATACACCGCTTGAAAATCTTCTGTAATGGGGCCATGTAAGTACACATCCTGAATATATCCTGAATATCTATTGAAGCTAAATATTATGGATCTCCCATTATGTCGAGAACAGAACAAGCTTGGATTTCAGATTAAAAATGAGGTGAAGAAAACAGTGTAACTTTTTATTTATTTATTTTTTAACCAGAAACAGATTGGAATAAAAGCTCGTCTTTCAATGGAAGTGTGGGTTTACGCTAAGAATTGCCCTATTTTGATAGGGCCGTTCTCTCCCAGTTATTTTCGAACTGGCTGAGATATTGATTGCTTATGCCTTGATAAGGCATGACAATCAATCCCCGGAGCACCAAGCACGGTGCTCCTATAGGTAAGGCTAAAAACTAACCAACCCTTCCCCTAATTCTAACCCTCCCTTCCCCGCAGCATAACCCTAACCCTCCCCTTCTATGGCCCTACACTAACCCTAACCCGACCAACACCAAGAGTCAGTAGCAGGTCCTGCGAAAATGAATGGGTGAATATGCCAATCGGCACACTCACCCATTCATAAAAAAAAATTCTAATGGGCTGCCTATTCAAAATAGAGACAGCTGAAAAGGAACTTTCGACCATCTCTATTTCTAAAGGCAGCCAATCAGAGCAGGGACTGCAATCGATCCACAGGGGATGTCACCCTGCTTCCACTAATCACATTCCTGCGGATGCCCTTTGGACAAACTGGCGATTTCTCCTTCATAGTACTCTGGTTCCCAGGTCCCAATATCTAGTAGCCACGGCGACAGGTAATTGTTGAGCAACGGTAATCACCCAGATATTTATCACACCTTTTTATATTATAGAGCTGGTATACAGATTATACTCGAAAAATTTGAATATCGTTCAAAAAGTTTATTTATATCAGTAATTGAACTTAAAAGGTGAAACTATTATATAGACTCGTTACATGCAAAGTGAGATACTTGCAAAGTGAGATATTTCAAGCCTTTATTTGTTTTCATTTGGTTGATTATGGCTTACAGCTTATGAAAACCCCAAAATCTAAATCTCACAAAATTAGAATAATGTGACAAGGTTTAATATCGTAGGCTCAAAGTGTCACACTCTAATCAGCCCAGGTAAGACCTTTTAAACCTTGTCACATTATTCTAATTTTGAGAGATTTTAAGGTTTTCATAAGCTGTAAGCCATAATCAACCAAATGAAAACAAATAAAGGCTTGAAATATCTCACTTTGCATGTATCTCACTTTGCATGCAATGAGTCTATATAATATATTAGTTTCACCTTTTAAGTTGAATTACTGAAATAAATGAAGTTTTGAACGATATTCTAATTTTTCGAGTTTCACCTGTATATTTTTATTTCACATACTTTGACAAATTTACCCTTTAGAAGCACTAAAAATAGCTTTTATAAAAGTTTTTGTTATTTGTTGCATATCATTTTGCAAATCTTCTCAGCCAGAAAAACCACATCCAACTCAGAACAAAAATTGGATTTATTGTTACTTACCGTTAAATCCGTTTCTCATAGATCATATGGGGGAAATTGTGACAATGGGTTTGCAGAGGCACACTGTGCACTTGACAGTTAAATTAACTGTTGAGAGAAGCTCCTTCCCTCTCTAACACCACTGAGGCCTCAGTTTTATTATAACAAAAGGCAAGGAGAGAAGAAAATAGAAGAGAAAGAGGGATTTAAAAAATAAATAAAAAATAGGACAATAATTAAAAAACCCAAACACTACCAAGCATGTAGAAGAGTGCACAGTGTCCTCTAGATGTACAAGAAATGGATTTAATGGTGAGTAATATATCCCGTTTTCACCATCATTCATCAGGGGGTCATTGCAACAATGAGTAATATACCAAAGATGTCCAAATAGGATAAAACGCTAAGTTGAAGCGGATCTTAATACTTTTATTTTTTATACTTTTTAAGCAATCTGGGAAGCAAATACTTGAAACATGTAATATTTCAAGTGTGGATGTAGGAATAGATAGCTGCCCCAAGAACTGCTGAACGGAAGCCTCGCTACTC
>WWET01003037.1:87943-117268 GCA_011038615.1 Limnodynastes dumerilii
GGTGGGTGTGCCTGTGCTAGCTGAATAATGCATCAGTCTATATTGTAGCCTGATAGTTTACTCCGGTTGCAGCCCCGCTGACAAAATCTTATTTCCGAAATAGGGACATCCGAAAGTTCCCTTTCGGATGTCCCTATTTTGAATAGTGCCCACTTTAAACTTTTTCCCCGCCTTCTTCATTCGGATACACCGTCACTGCCGATATCCCGCAGCCATCGCTACCACAGGGAAAGGTAAGTAACCGATGCGGGGAAGGGAGGGTTAGGATCAGGCTGCGGGAGATGGAGGGTTAGGGTCAGGCTGCAGGGAAGGAAGAATTAGGGTCAGGCTGCGGGAGATGGTGCGTCAGGGTCAGGCTGCGGGGATGGGAAGGTTAGAGTTAGGAGAATGGTTGGGGTACCATTTTCTCTTACCTTTCAGAGCACCAAAAGTTTGGTGTTCTGTGGATCGATTGCTATGCCTCATCAAGGCATATGTAATCGAAATGGCTGGGAGGAAACGGCACTATCGAAATAGGGCCATTCTAAGTGGGGACCCACATCCTGTTTACTCACTGCAAAAAAAAAACAAGTAAAAAAACGTGCTGCGCTGGAATATGCTATTGATACCTCTTATACAGGGTGTTTGTAAAGTCACTGTGCACTTATGTATATTTATTAACACACGTTTCAATATAGAATATATGATGCAAACATGAATGATAGTTATAAACAGTGTTACATTTGTGAGATTTGTAAATGTGAGATACTGGGTGAGTTTTGGGGGGGGGAGGCGTCCAGCAGGTCCGATAGGAAACAATGGGTCCCTTAGAAAAGCATGGCCCTATAGAAAAAAATAGCAGGGGAAGTTTTCGGCTCCACAGCGCCACCCCTAGGAGGCGACCGTGACCCTCACGTTACATGAGCATCCCCCATAGGCGTGTTTTCCCCACTGACTTCCATGCGTTTCAGCCCTTTCTATAAGAAACAATGGTGGGTCGAACGTTTTGGCCACCCCGCACCCTCCAGGAGGTGACCCTAACACTGCCGCGTCACTTTTTTTCCAAGACGGAGTGAGACGCACAGGCCCTCCGTCTCACTTTCTCCGTACTCCTCCTCCGAGAGCACGTTTTCTCCAATGACCGCCATTCGTTTCAGCCCTTCCTATAGGAAACAATGGGGTGGAACTTCAAAGCGTCACTTTAGCTTCTGGGACGGGGCGAGACGCACAGTTGGCCAGCTCGCTTTTCCCCTACCGCCCCTCCCCCAAACACGCGGTTTCCCCATTGACATTGCATTGGCTCCCATAGGAAACAATGGAGTTTGAGCTATTCGGCTCCCTTGCGCCATCTTGGGGGTAACTGGAATACCCGCATGTCACATGAGCTCATGGTAACATCTCCATATTTCCTTTAGGGAAGTTTAGTAAATCTAGCCCTATATTGGGATCAAAATCTGAAACAAAATATATGATTAGAAAAGTGACTTTTCAAAACACCCTGTATTAAGATAATGCTACTGGTAATAAAACAAATTTTAATAATAATGTCCACACAGATATGTCAGTGTAACAACGGATACAGGATAATCCCCAGAGGTGCTCTTTTAGGGAATAATGATTACATACGAGTATCCACAACTAGAGAGGTCCACAAAACGGGAGCAACAAGTAGTAAGAAGCAAACAGTATGCTCACCGGCTGACGCACACACGTCCGCGACAGCTGGGGCTCCGATGCTCGGCTGTCAGAAGACCTCGTATGAACTCCTGATACCACGGAGAGCCAGGGGTAGGAGAGGCACAATGTGGAGGCTGCCGTGTAAGGTATACTTCAGCCGGTGGTGCAACAGGGTGGAGCGTCCAGGAGAGATTCACAAAAATGATTGTAACAATGTCCAAACGGAGTGCTGCTCCCGTTTTGTGGACCTCTCTAGTGAATGTGAAACCTATCATCCTGTATCTGTTGTTACACTGACATATCTGTGTGGACATCGGCAGCATTCAGTATTGGGATTTTATCAGGCTCTATTACTACAGCAAAACGTCTATTAAAAGCTAATTCATACAGCCCAATAAGGAAACATCATATACATTGCTCCATCAGTGAATTCTGTTGGACTATAATGACTTGATTTTAAATCTTAAAATTCTTTACATAGGATATATATCTTCATATAGTTTCCACTAGGTATAGATGATTAATCTGTTTATTATTACTTACATGACATTTGAGTGTTATGATGTTTTAAACACTAAATGTGTTCATGTTTTATTACTGATAGCATTTTCTTAATATAAGAGGTATCAATAGCATATTCCAGTGCAGCACTTCTTTTCTTTTTTTGTATTTTAGGCTCCCTTAGTGCAGCAGCTCTATGTTTATTTTTTCTTAATTTTAATTATTTGTGATAGATTGCATCACACTTTTCTGGCACCATAATAGGACTTTTCTTAGTTTTGTGCGTTTACTCACTGCATCAGATTTTTTCTTTTTCGCAACTTGTTCGCTGTTATCATGCTGATTCCAGTTTGTTTCCACAGCACATTCATCCAACTTTCTCTTTCGAGATGTACCTTGAAAAAACAAATAGAGGTAATCCAATTATAGGTAAATTTACGGTGTCATAATAATGTTGATTATGCTGCATTTATGGAGATCAAAGTGGTATGAGAACATAAAAAGTGAGGACAGTAGTAGTGGGATTTTAGTTTTAAAGTTAAAGAAATTAAACATTAACATTTTTGAAGCAGCGCTAATGAAAGACAAATCCCGTAAGCTTTAGTTTTACTATGCAAAACTTATTGTAAATTGCTTAATTTAAACGAATGACTCTTCCCCCATAATAGTTAAGAAATAAACAGGGTAGTTCTAATGGTTTCTATCAGATCAAGAACCATGGTGGTCTCATTCAACAGTGATTTTTTTTATTACTACACAATAAACCAAATGACCAGCAGTTGTACACAGCAATGCAATAAGACTTTAGAATGCCAATTTAGTGTTACAGTTTATGAATATACATAAACTGAACAAATTTACGTTTGATCCACAATGCAAAGTACAAAAGGAACTGACACCAACCATTGGTCTTATCTAACCTAGGTTGGAGGTGATGTTATACAGAAGCATAAAGTTCAAGGTCAAATTTATTAGATCAGAAACATTTTCCAAAAGAATTTGTTGCAAACTTAAAGAAAGTGACATTAGGTCATGTTAAAAATCTTGTCTAAGACATCATAAGACCGATGTATTTATCAAGTAGTTATTTGTTTGCATTAAAAATAAATAAAACTAATCTTTATTCATGTAAAACATTAACCATTACTATATAAAAACAACAAACAAGTAAAATGAAGAGGAGGGCGATTAGAACTATTTGAAATAATTTAGTGACATAAGTGACATAACATGCACTACGATTAGAGAAAGACCTGTCAAATCAGTTCTTGTCTAACAAGGGATTTTTCAAGTGACAGGATAATGAGGCACTCAACTATACCGCTGAACTACATATTTTGATTAGAGAGAAAATTCTTTTGCTACTTTGATCCTCTAATAAACCTGAGGATATACTGGAGGCAAAATACTCCTATAGATAACTAATCAAAATTACATCTGTGCATTAATTTGCTTGGATTGATCATAGACTAGCAAACACCATAAAATAAATCCATTTTTTTGTTCACCAGCAAACTGAAAAAATATCACCAGCTGTGATATACCAGTGTTCACACCCTCAAGCAGCTTTCTGAATATTTATACGTACATGTTAATTTACATTATTTTTTATTTCATTGAACAGTCTGCAATCATTTTGTGTTTATAAAGCAAAAGACCTAAAAACAGATGTTGAGCATGGCTCCTACAACTAAGAGGAACAAAAAGAGTGCCTGAAGTTAAATCACTTGCTATTAAATATAAACATGCCTCCTCCTGTTTGAAATCTTTTAGATATGGGCAACAGCTGTGATGTGGGACTGCAGAGAACCCGTGTGTGCGTGTGTGTGTGTGCGTGTGTGTGTGAGTTGGAATGGAACAAACCAATAAGAATCATTAAATTTTCATTGAACCCAACATGGTAAACATCAGAAGGAAAAGGAATTCAAATGAGTATTTTGAACTTTGAAAGCACAAATACAAATCTAACAGTCTTATTAGAATAAAAAAATAAAAACCAAAAACACATATGAAGCATCCTATAGCTGGATTTATACATTATAAAGTGCATTGGAAAAAGAGGATTTTTTTATTTATTACTCACAGTAAAACCCATTTCTCTGAGTCCATTGGGGGACACTGCAAGACCATGGGGTTTTGTAGGTGGTCCTGGGAGACAGGGCAATTCAAATCTTAAAGTGTTAACTGTTGAGTGATTAATAAAAAAAAAAAAATCCTCTTTTCTCTGACATCCATTTGGAGACAATGCCAGAACATGGGGACATACAAAGCTGCCCCTAAGGGAGGAAATGCTCTGTAACAGCTGCGCACAAGACCTTGACCATCCTGAGTTGCAAAACCTTGTAACTTGTAAAATTTTGTAAAAATAGCGGCCCTACACATCTGTTTAGCTGAAGCGCCATGACGTAAGCCTCTCGAAGCTCCGACCGCTCTATTGGAGTGAGCCTTCATCCCTGCCAGATTAATTTTATCCATAATCCACAGAATCAGCAAAGCTTTTAAAGCTGGCTAACCTTGTTGATGTGCATCAAACGAAACAAAAAGGTCTGATGAACAGAACCGGCACAGTCCACATAGCAACAGAGAGCTTGGGCCACATCCAGCAAAAACCAGGAAGTGTCAGAGGACTGGAATTGCAGGGACAATCTGGAACCACAATCTATTGCTTAAAGTGAAAACAAGAAAGAACTTTTGGAATAAAAGAAGGCTTTGTATATAGAACCACCTGGTCTGCATAAAGAATTAAAAAGGGCGGTTATAGAACAAAGCCCCCAATTCTGGGGCATGATGTGTGGAGGAAATGGCCAGTAGAAAAACAACCTTCCAGGTGAGGTATCCAAGTTCTGGTTCAAAAGGTTTCTTGGTAAGAGCCTGCAACACCAGGTTTAGGTCCCATGGTTCAATAGGGTGAAAAAAACAAAAGTATCTACATCCCGTAAACCTGACAGCCTTCGCTGGAAGACAGAAAGATCAGAAACTTGCATCTTTAAAGATGCCAAACGTAAACCCTTGTCCAGTCCCGTCTGCAGAAAGGATGGAAAACGATTACACCTAGAAGTGTTAACCTCTTGCGTTTCACACCACTGAATAACATTCTTCCACACTGTAGTAATTTGCAGATGAGGATTGCTTTCTAGCCCTAATCACAGCCCCAGCCACTTCAGAAGAGAAGCCCCTGGACCTAAGAATCAGAGTATTAGTAGGCACGCCATCAAAGCCAGCTGACTTAAGTTGTGGCAAGGAAGAAGATTAGGATGTATGGGTAACCGGAAGAGGAGGGGGGGGGGCTGTGGAGATTAAGAGAAAATCTGTGTACCACAGCCAGCATGATGATTGCGGTTACTCTTTCTTGGGTACAAAGCCAAAGCCCAGAATGGAAAGTGATCCCTTTTCATCACCCTTTACAAGATATATTATGTTATATGTGCCTGCCTTTTTATACATATTTCATGCAGGTCTATATTCTTTAGACAAAATAAATAAATGATAAAATATACCTTTACCATCAAAACGAATTGCACCAGCAGCTATAGCACTCTCCAATGTGTTTGAGGATTCAATGAGCTGAAATATTAAAAAAGGTAAATTACATTACTTTTACTATACCTAGATCTTGTTACCGTTATATAGCCATCAATAATACAATAAAAAAATGACAACCATTCCTGCAACTATAGGCTTTATATTAATCTCAGATAAAGGTTTGAAGGGAAAAAAAAAAAAAGTAATTGAGGGCAGAGAAATTTTTCACATGAAAGCTTGGTCTTCTAGTGGCAGAAGACAGCATTTTTTTTTTTTGGATATGCATTACTTGTAATAGCTCTTCATTGGTCCTTTGAGGAAAAATTTCTTTAAGTTTCTGGAGGTTTCCATCTTTGGTTTCATTCTCCACACAAGGTACTTTTTTGGCTGCAGTGCTTTTTGTTGGAGGATATTCATCTGCAGAATCATCAGTGGCAGATTCAGAAAGACCATTCCTGAAAAAGTAGAATACAAATTGCCTGGTTTCTTCTGTGCATTAAAACCGCAAACTATATACATTTACTTACAAAAAATCTATATTTAAAAAAAAAAAAAAAACATTAATGGAAGAAGGACAAACTGGAGGTTATGTAGTTCAAAGAAGATGGACAGAAAAAATTTGGAAAATAAAATGTGCCATATGCAAAAAAATATACAAAAAAAAAAAAAAAGAGTAAACTTAAAAATGTCATTTTAAGTTACATATGACTTTAAAGTAGTCATTATTTCTTAATTTATTGACAACTGGATTTTCTCAAATAACCAATTACAATGTAGAACACCTAAACTGTAAATTGTAATACCAAAGCATATCTACTTACAACTGCAATCCAGGCCCTCTCTAAGAAGCTGTTGACGAGTCATTTACTGGAAGGATGTAATGAATTTCAATCTAATGGGGCAAAAATTAATTTTTTATCTAACTGCATGGAAATCCAGGGGAAGGAGGAGGGAGAGAAAGATCTAGAAGTCTGGATACTCTCCAGTGTTTGAAAGGTCTTTAGCATATATTGTAGAAGTCTCTCCAGTTTAGTAAAGATAGTTTTAAATTAATATACTTGACGGGCAGCTACTCTAAACTAGTACATGACAGGAGTTGTTTTAGAGAACAGTGTCAAAACTCTTGCAGACCAGAAGAGGAAGGTTCAATCGAGAACAACTATTTGCAGGACATTCCTACAGTGACTGGTTAATGTGCCACTTCACAGAATTCCAGCTGCCAATAGCAGAATTATGACTGACACTGCTTTTGTCATATAGAAGGTGCCACACATTCCAAACACATGACGTTTCTTAAAAAGGCTACGCTAATATTAGTAAACACAGATATCCCATGCGTAACAGTAAAACTAATGTATGATCACTGGGCGTTGCACTATAACAAAAGGGGTTCCGTTAGCCACTGCGAACAGCCATTTTCGACTTACACGCAGGTTAATTACTGACTTTGTGTATTAGAAAATACATGCATCGTGAAATTCACCCTGCGAACCGCCAACGGATCCGACTGTTTCTGACGCTACAGGTTAGTGCAGGGGAGGGGATGTAGTTTAGCAGGATAGTTTTAGGGTTAGGCTGCAGGGAAGGGAGGGTTAGGGTACAAATTAGCATGAGAGTAGTAGATTAAGTAGAGCACAGTAAGTGTAAGCTAATGAATAATTGATTTTAAGTGAGCAAGTTGCTTCCAGCTACTCCTCATATTCCACAGCAATGTGCAGCCATTGCACACTAAAGACACTGGCACAAACCATGTAGTGGTTTTTTAACACACAGTTATTTAACACTTGTCAAAATGCTCTGGATAATGCTAAACAAGCATCTCAACCTCTACTCAGGCTTCTAATCCCAGGCAGCTTTTTCATACTTTTAAGTCTACTTTCAACCTACCTTTGCTAAATCATCTGACAACAATTAATCTTCTTTAAGGACAAGACTGATGAGGTCAGATATTAAATGGTATTCACCAACTAATATCCTGCACCTTTAAATACCATAGGGTAGATCCAGAACTCCTGTGAATGTACACCTGTGAATTTACGCTAGCGTAAAAGTGCTCATTAGTACTTCCTGCGCATGCGTGCGGCAGATGCTACGACGCGTAACTCAGAACGTAAGGGCCAGACAAACTACGCACGAAGAGGCGTGCCAGCCATTCAACATCCGTAATTACGCTTCGGATGCAGGGAGAGGCATTTGAATCGTACAGTATGGGCATGCTTAGCTGCGTAAGTACGTGCAGCCACTACGGCCAACAGGAGTTAAGTTTGGAAAAGTTAAGGTAGGGTTTTGAAAGCGTAACAAGGCTAAGATACTTACTACCGAAGGGCGTGCATAGTAAATACGCTAGCGTAAATTCGCTAAGCTAGGAAACTTAATGGAAACGTAGCTCTGGATCTGGGCCCATGTCCTCATTCAGTCAAAGCCGCGCTTCACACAGCGCGGCTACGGCTGATCCCTGTCTCTACTACTCTCTGCACATCTATATATTATTATGCTGCTCTGAAACCTTTGAAGTATACATTAAAGGTGTCAGAGCAGCATAATACACAGCTCTACATAGATCTGCTGCACTGTGGAGGGAGGGAATAGGGAGCCATTCAGTAAGCTGATTGGCTCCCTTAAATCCGAAAAGATCCAATAATCGTACCAGAGCGTTTCTGGTGCGTTTATTGGAAATTTTAAAAATTTATCCTGGCCTCTAACTAGAGCGATTTTTAGCCCGATCCACAATAATTGAAAGATCGGGACAATAATCACTCTAGTGTATGGCCAGCTTAACTTTAGTACACAATTCCTACAAATCACTAAACATTCATCTACTTTCATCTAAGCCTTGTCCTTTTCTTTCACAAAATGTACTCCATAACCAGCAAGGGGCTAAACGTCTGTAATATTTTCATCCACCTTGTACATAATACCCATTCTAGTTCTACAATACTGCCAACACATCACATATATTCAAGAAAATGCACTAATCACTACACTACAGCTATTGTATTTTTCAATAAGGAATCATTTTATAGAACGGCTACACAAACCTATATGATCATTTTAAATGAGCCCCTGCAACAACAAAGTCATGAGTTACACCCACAAAATTAGCAAACTCCACACTTAAAATACTGTGCTGGGAATAAAATTGTGGATTACATAACGTTACAGATGTAAAAACACATCACTGATACACTACATATCATAATTGCATGGCATTTCAACATATCCTAATAAACCCGAACATTGACCACATTTCCTTACCCCTGAACATTAATACTTTTTGCTTAATACTAGTTTGAAAAACACTGCAGACCATAGAAGATATTCTGGAATGTACAATGTCCTATTCTTGAACAAGTTACAACATTTTATGTCATCTTATCAGTTAATCTGAGTCCAGGATAGCGGAAAAATATTTACACCCAATAAAGTGTATCAGCAGAATTAAACCAATAAAAGTACTTATAATAGCCAATATGTACATGAGAAAACTGATTTAGAATAAATAAAACTAATCACACGAGACTACAACGTCATCATGTTCATTAAATAAAGTCTTTAAGGTCAGACAGCCCCAAAGAAATGCATCCTTTTACACAAGGCAGTCGCACATACTGAAAAACACTTACATCAAGCTTCACATCTCCTTTATCATTAGATAAAAGTTAACTCTACATCTCAGTAATAAATGTAAATATTTATATTGTGAACATACTTACTCTTCACTTGGATTGGCTTTTCTGTGTATGGAACCAAGACTTTCATGGTCTTCATTTTCAGACTCTGATTCAAGGAAGCAAACACCTTTGTTTTTCTTGAAAACAGACTCATTGTTTAGCCTTTTTCCTTCAGGTGTCTCAGGGATGCTGGTTGCTGCCAAAAAAGTATATTATATCTGTAAGATTCTGAATAATCTTAGCCATGCCCTTTCACCATTAATATGTTCTGTAAGGGCTAGTACCAGATAATGTTTACCATGCATTCTTGAATAGTAAGTGAAGTAATTCAGTTTCACTGCATTTTAAGCACATTTACCCACATGTAAATATGTGAATAGACAAAAGGCAATTACAAAGCTTTAATAGACATTGAATCGCAAATTGCTCAGTTTTTTATGACGAAACAAAGAAGTGACAACCCTTCCTTTAACAAATACTGATATGTGCACACCAATTTCTGTAATAGATCTGAACTGATGCCAGTTTGCATGTTGTCTGAATAACTAGCTCCAAAAAGCCCCTCTCAATATCCGAAATTGAATAGCCATGCAGTCAAAGCCATTCATAAATGATCCTGAAGAAGGAAAGGCCTGTGAGAAAGGAGATTGAGACACAGAGAGAAAGTCTCCAACTGGGACTTTCTGCAATGCTGAGGATGTCGATCTACCAAAGCCTTACTGGCGAATAAGGTGCAACCCAAGATCTGGGGAACTCCTTGTTTTGCCTTCTTTAGAAACCTTGGGAGCACTATAAAGATGTAAGCTCGGCTGCTGAGCTACCGCGCCAACATTGCATCCACCCCACTGCTAGAGGGTCCCTCGACCTGGAGAAGAAACAAGGTACCTTGTGACAAGACACAGTAGGGTCTAGAGCCAGACAACGCCATTTGTGAGTCAGTAGCGCAAACACCTCTGGATGGAGAGAATGGACTGTCTGCTGAGGAAATCTGCTTCCAAATTCTGCACGCCCAATGTGCATGGCAGTGATGGACCTTTCCACTGGAACAAAGAAGATTTGACTTCCTTCTGTTCAGTAACCAAACATGAGACTGAAGGAATTGCATGGCAAGCTGAAGGTGTTTACTTAAAAGGTCGCTGAGATTTGGGACAATATTTATTCCCTTAATTCTTAAGCGCTGACCATTACTCCCATGATCTTCCTAAAAATCATAGAAGCAGTGGCCAAGCCAAAAAGAAGGGCCTGAAACTGAAGCAGTGATCCCAAACCAAAAGAAGGTCTGAAATTTTTCCTAAATGGGAACATGCAAGTATGTAACCTAAATGTCTACTGATGACAATATTTGCAAGTCCTATCCTGCTAATTACAGAGTGGAGAGACTCCATCTTCAATCTAAGCACCTGAAGTCTGGACAAGGAAGACTTAAGGAAAAGAATCTTGGAGGGACTGGGCCCTCAAACTCCAGAGAATAACCCTTCTCTATCATCATCAAGATCCATGGATTTGAAGTGGAAACTCGCAGATTTCAGACATCCAAAAATGGAAGCAGACAAGCTCCCTTCTGCTTGCTGAAATCACAGAGGAATGTCAGGAACTATGCTCGTTTTGCCACACAGGGAGTAGGACGCTTGGCCACACAGGAAGGGTGGCCCTTCTGAAAAGCCCTTTTAAACCCCTTTCACCAAGAACTACCAGCGTTTTTGGCGGTGATGTGAAGCCGCCCTAATGACCTGAGATTCAGACCCAGGAAAAAAAAGAAGGGTTTTTCCTGGGTCGCGTGGCAATGTGAAAGGATCAGGGTTGGCTATCAACCCGGGTTTTTAACATTACAACCCTATTGGATGGAAAAACAAGCAGCATATATTGATGTCATCATATGCTGCGAGACTTCAGGAGAAAATGGCGCACTGGCACGAGGAGGAGGTGCAGGAGCTGGTCCTGCTGAGCCAGCTGGCTCCTAGAAAATCTAGGCCTAACCCTAAAGACAGACCGGACAGCATATAGATGCTCAGGGATTTACTGGGAAAGAAGTACTCTTATAGGAAAAAGGGGGGTGCACACAACAGGTGCTGAACACAGCTACCGAGTTTCAATGTATTTTTGAAAAAATGTATCCAAATTCACTATGTTCAATAGGCCGGCAAACAGGTGAATTTTAAAAAGCAAACTAATTTATTCACACACAAACATATATTTATAAAAACATAAGGACAAGCATAAAACGTAGGTACACATATATGATTATAATACTACTGAGTACTCAGGTAAAATATCTTATATTTCCAAATATATAGCTGTTGAGGTTTTTAAGGGTAGGTAGCCACTAGTGTGGTGTATCCACTTCTTAATGCTGGTTAATATATTTGAGGAGAGTGTTTATCCACTAGAGCAACTATGTTGCAATGCACTTCAGAAAGTCACTATGAAACGACAAGGGTATCACATAGGCAGGATGTATGAGGTAGCTATGAACAGTCAGTATGGGGCGTTCTCAGTGCCCTTCCAGATTTTTGTCCTCCTGTAAGTGCCTTAATTGCGATAGGACGCACTCCCATATGATAGTGCTGGAAAAAGGTTTCTCCGTGTGCAATGCTAGGCAATAAGGAGGTGGATCTCACCTATTATAGCTCTCATTCACCTCCAGCCGAGAGTGTGGTAGATGCCCAGTTGGGGAATACCTTATACAGGGTTCTTCCTTCCGACACTCCGCTTCGTGTGCCTTTGCAGTTTAATCGCGGTCTTGTCGTCCATGCACCGCGGAATAAGGGATACACGTGGACTGAAGTTCTCTGGCGGCTAATTAGGCTCAAACAGCTGTTTCTCCTGGACTCAGCAGAAGGAGGGTTGTATTTCGCTTACGCGTTTCACTCCGCCCTCGGAGCTTTCTTTGAGAAAGCCTAATTAGCCGCCAGAGAACTTCAGTCCACGTGTATCCCTTATTCCGCGGTGCATGGACGACAAGACCGCGATTAAACTGCAAAGGCACACGAAGCGGAGTGTCGGAAGGAAGAACCCTGTATAAGGTATTTCCCAACTGGGCATCTACCACACTCTCGGCTGGAGGTGAATGAGAGCTATAATAGGTGAGATCCACCTCCTTATTGCCTAGCATTGCACACGGAGAAACCTTTTTCCAGCACTATCATATGGGAGTGCGTCTTATCGCAATTAAGGCATTTACAGGAGGACAAAAATCTGGAAGGGCACTGAGAACGCCCCATACTGACTGTTCATAGCTACCTCATACATCCTGCCTATGTGATACCCTTGTCGTTTCATAGTGACTTTCTGAAGTGCATTGCAACATAGTTGCTCTAGTGGATAAACACTCTCCTCAAATATATTAACCAGCATTAAGAAGTGGATACACCACACTAGTGGCTACCTACCCTTAAAAACCTCAACAGCTATATATTTGGAAATATAAGATATTTTACCTGAGTACTCAGTAGTATTATAATCATATATGTGTACCTACGTTTTATGCTTGTCCTTATGTTTTTATTAATATATGTTTGTGTGTGAATAAATTAGTTTGCTTTTTAAAATTCACCTGTTTGCCGGCCTATTGAACATAGTGAATTTGGATACATTTTTTCAAGAACTTCATTCCTCGTGTATCCCTTAAACCGCGGTAGCTGTGTTCAGCACCTGTTGTGTGCACCCCCCTTTTTCTTGTAGTATAAAGGAGGGTCTAGCAGAATACCCTCCCACACAGCTGAGTTTATATACAACTGGTGCTCTCTTCTTTCCTTTTTTTGCCAAGAAGTACTCTTATCCCTAGTTGCCTGCATTTTTTTTTTCCAGTTCTGGACATAGAACAGACCCAAACAGCAGAGACTCCTCAAAAAACTTAGATGATGTTGCAGCTGTTTCCAAAGAGACATCGGCAATGTAACATGATGCATCTTTAAGTAGTTTCACAAGAAGAATAAAATCTTCTGAGATGTAGCTAGACAATAAGACCTGAAGCAGTGTGTCAAACCACTTTTAAGTTATAACCATCTAGCCCAGCTCCACAGCAACTTCCCCAACATTGTTTTCAGTGTCCCATTGAGGCTGTAAGAAAAACTTGAAAAATGAGCAGCTAATGTTGACAGACAGTGCAGCAGTAAAGCAAGCAGAATGGAGTCCCTCAACATTACCATTACCATCACCAGACTTACCTGGACAGCTGGAACTATAGAAGAGATCCACCCAGTGCGCCCCCTACCCCACCATTATCTTACACAGCCACAGGCCAATTTCCCCCAAGACTTCTACTGGGAACAAACACAAATGCTCAAACTACCAGGCTCTTGCTGCGACCCGTGGGGCTGTGGGTAGAGAGGCAACGTGTACAAAAAAAAAAAGTGTAAATTACTCTTATTAACACACAAAGCCTTCAACAATACTGAACTCACATACATATCTCCGCTCGCTCTTTCGGATTTTCACGAGGCAAGATCGACAGATAAGAAACGAAGTACATACAGATTCGTAAAAATAGACAATTAAGTGGCAAATGTACTCCCATGACACTACCCTCATTCTTATGGACCTTTACAGATTTCCACATCCATAGGGCTACTTTAACTACCTTAATATGTGCGTATATTTGTGTGGATTTTGCTTAAGTACGTGTACTTTGGAAACTACGCCCCTACTGCCCTATTTAAATGCCTGCCCCCACCCACTTTTCTTGACTTCCTACTTAGAGTAGAGGCCCACCACTTCTTACAGATCTCATAAGGCACGGAGTTAAACTTCTGGATAGCGCATGCACAAATCACAAAAATGCCAAGATACCCAAACAGCATGCATAGATTTAGGTACATTCTTTAGTGTGAATCCCATCCATGATCTGCAACTCTCTTCTTCATTTAGTAAATTCTCTGACACCCAGTCTTCTCATCGGCTGCACCTACTCCCTGGTTTAACCTTCCTCCCCCATTAAGACTACCCTCTCTTTTAAAGGTCAAATCTTCAGAGCAGATGATCAAATTCCGCAATCTCTTTACAACCACTTTGCTATACAGTTTCCCTTTCTTTCTCATGATTTACACAAACTTGCACAATTTCTTTTTCCATACTGAAAATATTCTCGGCGCTGCTACTAACACTGCTGTGTGACTGGATCAAACAGAGCACAGGGGACTTTTACCATACAACCTGGCCGGTTCATTCTGAAAATATTTAGCACATCACCTTGTAGCAAAACCCAATGCCCTATAGATTGTAAGCTTATGAGCAGGGCCCTCTTATCCACTAAGTCTGTATGTTACTACCGACTCTTGTTTTATAATGATTGTTTAATTATGTAAAGTACTATGTAATGATATATAAAAACATTCATTATAAATAAATATGCAGGCCAATTATCGGGTAGAACTTCTGTTGGTGAAAAGACTACATATTTTGATTTGTTGCCGGTTTGTTTTTTTTGTTTTTAACAATATTGGTCCATCGGTTAACAAACCTGTGCACTGCTTCACTAGAGAAACCAACATGCTAAATATTTAGCAGCATACATATAAGCTAATAGACAGCACAAAATTATCTAAGTACAACATTTTTAAAAAGGTGAATGATATTGTAGTGTTATGCAATGATAAGAAATAAAAAAAATACAAAACACACACAATACTGTGTTTAAAATTCAGACTAGGGACCGGATCCAGACCCTGCATTCTTTCCGTACGTGCAAGAGTCTGGCAGTGTGAACAAGAGAAGGGAGTGAACTGCCCCGTCACCCCTCACTCGTGCAGGCTTTATGGAAGTTACGCTGCCATAAGCCGGCCATAACTGAAATGTGCAGATTTGTGGTCCATACGACCGCTGATCTGCTCATAAATATCAAAGCCCACCCCTACTGTACAACTTAATTTCTTCCTCCCCACCAACCTTGGCAGGCAGAGGGGAAGCACAGCCCTTTCTTACACAAAATCTATTGTACAAAACTTACTTCCGTATGTTAGAAGTTACGTGTGTAAAATGCACGTAACACCTGGAGGGTATACGTGTCCTCCAGTCAAAATACTCCACTTAAGCACTTTGTGTGCGTAAGTGGGGTGCCGAACGCAGATCTGGATCCAGCTCTAAGTTACATAGAAAATCAGTTTTATCATCTCAGATTTTTTTCCCACATGAAACAATCCATAAGACAAAAATAAAGTTTTCTACACAAATAACGTGAATAGCTTACTTGTTTTGTCATCCAGTTCAGAGCTTGGGGTACTAGGACGGCTTGTTCCTTCATCGGAGGTTCTGTCTTCTCTCTTGTTCTTATCATAGCGGAAACGTTCTAGGTTAAACATGCTCATGACTTATCACTTAGTAGGTACCGATGAACAATCTAGAAACACAAATTGAAATAAGAATATGAACAAATTAAGATACACAATTCAATTCTATCATTTTTGAAGATTGCTATTTAGGGCCATATTCAGATTTACAAGGAAATTCTGTACGTTACCCCCTGCAATGGAGGCCAACGTATGGAATTTCTGATTCACAATACCACATATAGGATAGCTGGGCACTCCCCCTGCTTAACTACGTGCGGTGAGTGAATCTGTAACCCAAGGGCAACCGTAAGTATTCTGCATGCATCTCCATGGGTGCGGACGCGTGGATTGTACATAAGGGCTTAGCCAAAGCGGATTGTACATAAGGGCTAAACCCAGCCGTTACTCTGCGATTTAAATGCCTAAGCCCCCCCACCATATGGGTACACATAGTAGGCGTCCCTGCCCCCCCTTGGAAAAGCTCATTTCCACACAGAAATAACTTCCTTCATTCTGGATGTGGCCCTTAAGTTTTTAGAACCTTAAGATGGATTACAGAAGTATGTTACACGAAAAACGTATATACTCCAAAAACTAGTCGAAATAACTTACTGTGCCTGATTCAATTAGCGTGGCACCCGTGTTATTTGCGGCGCAAAGCTATTTCTGTGAATTTTTTAGGTGGATTTTTATGGGCACCCCATAGAGGTGCATATAAAAATCAGCAAATTTTTAGTACCATAAATGACGGGAAAAAGCACACCGCAAGCTTTATCCCTTCATCGTGGCTAATTGAATTGGGCGTCTGAGTATTATAAAGTTATAGATTTCCCCACAATAACATGATTGGCTTTTCAGTTCTATATTTGTAAAGTATGTAACCTGCTTAATGCTGCAAACACACCAAATGTAATAACACACTATAATTGTAAAAAATATTCTAAACAACTAGACAAGCAGCCCGATTCATTCATAAACACTACATAGGCAGCACTGTGGTTTATTTATTTTACCATCTGTTCCGTTGACATCATTCTTATGTTTCACTGCTAAAATTGTACAGTTTAAATAACCTGATCAAACAATGTTTTGCACTTTGCAACAATCAGGCAGGCTGTCAAAAAGTATATCATTACACATTATCGTTACAAATGTGTATTATGTAATTGGAACAATAATTTTTAGAAAAACCTTTAAAGCAGCAGTTTTCAACCTTTTTTCAGGGAGTACCAGTCACCCACTATGGAATCAGATCATGTAGACCTATATATATGTAAATATATTCATTCTTTTTCCTTAAACTTTTGCAGGGGTTTTAAAGTAGCTTTTCTACATAAACCATTTAGCTCTCTAGATACTTTACTAAATATGACCTCTGCTTTTCATATTGTACCTGGTTAAAGTACAAGTACAGTTACTTTCTAAGTTTGTTCAGTTGCCCTGAGTACCACTGGATGAGAAACCCTGTTTTAGAGTAAACCCATCTTAATAGCTAACCCTTCAATAATTCAGTCGGTGCTTTATAACTTTTAACAATATTTATTTATAAATATTTAATTGATCCATAACTTTTTTAAACTATGTATTCTGTTTATATATATAAGATTTTAAAAAAAAGTATACAGGGATATGTGAAAAGATCTGAGCTTGATAAATCTTCCTAAAATGGGAACAAGCGATAGCTTTCATCTATAAGTCCACTGCAATGTTATACATTCTAACTTCTGTCTAAGCAAATGAACATCTGCATTTACATCACTCATGATTTGCTAATCTAAGCAGTTTATGTGGGGCCTGTTTGTCGACACCAAATGGTGAACTACAGATTGTATGGACATTGTTTTATTTAATGTTTGTACGGCAAATTGTTTGTTATACTTTCAAAAACCACAGACAAGTGTTTATTAAATATAAACCTGTATTAAAATACATCCCGGTGCAATATGCAGAGAGAGGACATAAAGCCGGAAGCCCTATTCGCAGGATACCGGCAGAGCACCGTCACAATGACAGGAAGCTCCCATACTCCAGTCAACGCATACAATGAGCCGCCACACAAAGAGAACCGGGCATGTTCCTCAAGACACAGCTTGATACATATCACACCCGTTGCTCTAGTCAACACGGTGACTGACCGCCGCCTCCACCACCACCCCATCGGGGCGCGGGTGTCCACACACATAGCCCTCGCGAGAGCCTTCGTGCTCCTCACCTCCTCCGTTTCCCGCGGCTGCCCGGGGATCCTCCAGTTCGCGCCACTTGATGACGACAGTACCTAGGCCGGGAATTATTAGGCGCGCAAATGACGTTCAGGGGAAGCACAAACTCTCTGCTCTTTTAATTTTTTTTGTATGTTCTTGCTGCTGTGTATGGAGGGGTAAAGCTCCTCTAAGTGACGTCACTGATGTGAAAGGCGCGCTCGTGTGTTGCTATGGCAAAATGGTGTGGACCATAGTATGGGAGATAGGGAGTACCACAGCTATCGCCACCGCATCATTTGCAAGTTTTCGAGCTTGTTGCTGTTTAGAGAGTTTGAGTACACAGGTATGGGGAAATAATAAGTGCTCAAATTGCATTTTTTTAGAGTTAAGATTCAGGAACACAATTACCCTCCAACATTTTAAAATAGATAATAGGTACACCTGGAGTTCCTGTGAAGTGTGCGTGGCTTGTCCAGCAAAGGGGTGTGCGTTAATCTGCTGTCATTTGCATGTATGATAAATTGTATAATCTCATTTTATATATTATAATATGAACAAAGAATGCATAGGAGAATGTGTGTGTCTCTCTCTCTCTCTCTCTCTCTCTCTCTCTCTCTCTCTCGTCCATTTACTATATCATTTTACATATTATAATATGAACATAGAATGTGTCTGTCTCTCTCTCTCTTGTCCATTTACTATATCATTTTACATATTATAATATGAACATAGAATGTGTCTGTCTCTCTCTCTTGTCCATTTACTATATCATTTTACATATTATAATATGAACACAGAATGCATAGGAGAATGTGTCTGTTTCTTTCTCTCTCTCTCTCTCTCTCTCTCTCTCTCTCTCTCTCTCTCTCTCGTCCATTTACTATATAATTTTACACCTGAAAACGGTCTTTATCTCTGAAAACAATGTGTTGTCAATTTACAAAGCTATAATCACCATGGAAAACATGGCGATCATCAGCTTCTGCAGTCACAATCGCCGACCCACTCTAATGAATGCGGGCCGGCTGATCGTTGTAATTACAAAGTGTCTGCGTGGATTGACAAGTTAAATAATGCCTTAAAAAATGGTGTTAGGGTAGGTATTACAGCAGTCCACCCATATACAGACCCTCCAACATGACCCATTCCATTAGGTACAAAATACTCTGCTCCTCAGTTTCCATCTGTCAGTCACTATGGTAACCTCCTTTGTTGAAGAGACAAATAGTTTTTAAATATCAGTTAAGTCTTAAATGATATTTAAAAACTATTTGTCTCTTCAACAAAGGAGGTTACCATAGTGACTGACAGTTGGAAACTGAGGAGCAGAGTATTTTGTATAAAATTATATTCCTACTACCTATCTGCGCTTCTGTATCTATACCCGTTAAAATAAATGATAAAAATGGTCAATATCTTAAAATGACATACCTATAAAAAAGTACACCAGTATGCAAAATATTACAAAATGAACCGTCAATGAAAGTCTCTGCATTGTTTTTCAGCAATCGCTGTGCAGGCAAACAAAATAGAATCAGGTATAGTCTTGATATTCTGGTCACTTTCAAGCATGTAAAACAAAAGTAGGAAAGAACATAGTGTGATCCGTTTTAAAACACTTTATTTCTACAGAATATCTGCTATTGACATTATTAAATAGACAACTAGCAATGATAAAAAACTAGCAATAATAAAAATCCAGCTATAATACTACAGTTCCCCCCGCGTACCAGATGCCACTTGGATCTTTAGATGGTAAATTAAAGTCTCTGTCCAGACTGGCCCGGGTATCCACTCCTTCCAGAGAAAAGTTGTTGCATCTGCCGTCGGTAAGGTCCTCAGTGTTCAGCTGGTTTGGCTCCACTCACGCGTATCAAACCCTCCGGGGTCCTTTCTCAAAGTGATGAGCCATGGATCTCTGGTTCCTGCCTTTATGCTGCCTGCACAGCTGCTGCTTAATTAATTACAGTCCTCCTCATGTTGATTTATGTTTCCTTTGCTTGTTTTATGTTATATGCGTTTAAATACTTTATACAATCTCAGTATGCCTCATTCCTTTAGCTTTAGCTTCTTTTGATTTTATGCTGCTATAATTATTGAGCCCCATTTTATCGCTATCTTTTAAATCCCTTTAATGATTTGCATTAAAGGGACAGTCTACTCATTAACTGCAATACAAAACTGAAATTTCTTACATTAATTAGTAAATTATTAATAAAAATACTTTAAAATAATAATAAAAAAATAACAATACAAAATAAACAGTTTACTTACCTGTCCCGGCGCTTCTGCCTCGGAGACCCACGCATGTGCAGTGTTGCTTGCCTTTTGGGACATAAAAGTTTTTAAGTCCCAAAAGGCAGCTACTGTTTATGCGTGGGCACATTTTCTTCACTCGACTTTTTCTTGGACCTCGCCAAACAGGTAAGAAATAATAAGTTCGTTGAAATGGACCCCAATGCTCACTGAGGGTTGTAGCGAGCGTGCATTTGGAAATGTACGCTCGCTTGCAACGATATAGTAAATGGAGCTAATGGAAAAGAGTGTGTTGTGGCCAGTGTTTGAACTGAAAGGGTTCAAAGCTTATTTTGAATGATGGATTTGGAGAAGACTTAACAGAGTGGTAGCATTGGGTCCCATGACACATACAAGGGGATTGAGATCTCAGTTAGACCTTCTGTTGATGTAAGTGTGGGCAGAACTTTAACACAGGTAGCCTGTTTTGGGCCTTTCACTGGATAAATTTGGATGACACCATGTCACCCGATTTGTGGGATTTTTGAAAAAGAGGGTTTGGTTTGAACAAATAAGGTCAATTGTAGGCAGAGTTTGGTCAGAATCGGTGCGGAGCTTATTTTGAATGGTGTTAGAAGCTGTTATTAACAAAAACTATAGATATTTTCAAGCTGCTAATTATTTTTCAAATGTTGACAGTTACATCAAACTCATTGATAATTTAATTAAGATCAGGCAATGCTGTGCACAACATACAAGATAAAAATTCTTTATCCTTATTTAATAAACATTTCTTTATATACCATGTTTTTGTGTAACTCTTCTTAAGACCCAATTCAATTGTCCACGACCACGGGGAAAAGCGTAAAGTGCACCTATTCCCATCTATTATGGTAAGAAAAAATTGCGGATTTTAAGACGCACATCAGTGAGGTGCATATTGAATTCCCTGAAGTAAATTTGAGAAAAAAAGCCACCGCGATCATACTTTGCGGTCCAATGAATTGGGCCCTTTAGAGTCTTTTACCAATTTACCCTGTTCCATAATAATTTTGACTTGCAACAAAACAAATATACGGTAACTAAAAATCATTTGCAAAGATTTTACAAAATTAAAAATGTAAAAGCTGGTTAGAGCTAAGTTTAAACAGGTTTAAACAGGCTGCAAAAATAGGAACGTATTGATTATAACAGATTTTTATTAAAATAATAATAATAAATGATAATAAATAAATGGACCACAGCAGAAGCTCTCTTATAACTGATGGACTCAGCAACCTAGATAATTCTGAGCGTATGGGCCATGAGCATGCCACCTTCGTAACTACGGTCGAGGAGGTGTGCCTGGCATACCGTTTTCATAAATATGCACTGAGGGCGGGGTGAAGCATTTAAATCGTACAGTATGGGCGTGCTAAGCGTTGTAACTACGCAAGGAGCTTATGGCCACCCACGGTTACGATCAGAAAAGTTAGGGTAGGATTTGCTGGGCGTAAGACAGCAAGAGTAAGTAAGACCAAGGGGAGTGCATCGTAGGTACGCTGGCGTAAACACACTACACACATGAACGCTTCATGAGCATAGGTCTGGATCAGGCCCATTGTTACTGATCCAAAGATATATAAATAACAACTTAATGCCACATAGGAAAACCCACTGAATCTATGTATGTTCAGAACCCATACATTTTGATCATAACCATGAGACCTCCTTTCTCCTTTTCAGATGGTAGCAAATTTATATTATTTGGTCTCTGTAAAAGAGAAACTAATACATAAACATAGTTATCAAATAATAAAATATCATTCTGATGTGGTGCTCCACTTAAAGGCCCGTATTCAGACCACCGGAGCTATTGCATATACGTCCAGTGTTTATCGAAACGTGTATTTTTTTTACGCAATCTACGTATCTTTTTCTTACGTAGATTGCGTATATGCGGTCTTAAAGAGATAAACAGATAACTATGCTCTCTATTGCGATAACTTGAATAGACTCATAGCCACCATTAAAATAAATGATGATATGGGACCAGATTCAGAATTAAGAACGTCTGGTAACTTACGCACGCAAAATGCGTAAGGGGAGTGATTTCTATTCAGGGCGCATGTGCAGACCATGGAGTTACGAAGCGTAATTGGAAAGATACGTAAGTAATTTCCGAACGTCAAAAAATCCGCACACACAAAAAAGATCGGACGGATTATTAATTAGTAGGCGTCAATCGGAATGTAAATATCAAAAAATAGGCGTGGTAATGCAGTAGACGTGCGGATCTATATGCGAACGTTTAACTTCCGTCACATATACGCACGCTAATGATAAGGCTGCTTTCACAACACGGAAGTGTTCCGAAATTTATTCATTTTGCAAAATGTACGTATTTTGTATGAACGTACGGATCTATTACGAACGCACGGAAAACACTCTTAATTCTGAATCCGGTCCATAGTCCTGTTATTGAGGCAATTAAATAATTTGAAATTTCACTGGTGGATATGTGGACTCTCATGTAGTATTTGTCAATACATAATAAAAGATGTTGGTGTGAGTTACTCACTTATAGTTGGTATTTCTCCTGAGGTCTGTATATCACTGTGAAGGGCAATAAATTGAAAGTATAACACGAGTCCACTGGTGGCTTTTTTCAGATGGACCTAATGTGGTGAAAGAACCCTGTGCAGAATTGTACCCAATCGGGTTGAAATGGTGTCTTATATTTGATACCGCTCCCGTGGTCTGTGTATCACTGTGAAGGGCAATAGATTGAAGGTATAGCACAAGTCCACAGGTTGTTTGTCCATCTAGTTCCAATGTGAGGAACAAAACTACTGAGTTAAGAGGATTCTCGAAGTGTTTCCACCGGGTCTGATATTTGGCCTCAATTTTGGTAAACGAAATGAAAGAGGTTCAGCAGCTGGAAGGAAGAGAGGTACAGATGAAGAATAAAAGTAGAGGTAGCCAGATCATTAACCTGTCAGGCAAAAGCAAATGCAAAGTCAGACACAATCTGGAATAACAATACACAAGTAGGCAGTAGGAAAAGCCACAATGAAGCAGCAGGACTGGAATACTGGCAAGAATCACAATAAATTGGCAAGGGAATACTGAAAAGTATGGGTTATATAAACGGAGGGGGAGTTAGAACATTAAGGAATAGCTAAACAAAGCCTGGAAACAAAGGTTCCCAGCTTCAAGAATAGATCAGTCAGGAGAGAATCAGTCTCTAGAAGCAGATGCTCTGGGTTTGAATCTTAATAGTACTTTCCTCCTTCTATAGCATCCTCTAAGTGAGTCAGATGCCTGCTGTTGTCGATCAATCAGTGTTAATTTTTTCTGACTGACTCCAAAGAGTTAATTTCACCAGAAATAAATTTATATTTGTGAGCTTTCTCAGATTTTTTCTACAATAAACTCTTCCTCCCCTTCAGCCAAGATTGGGGAAGGGGGATTGGATTCAGAATTGGAAATGAGTTTATGTGAAATGGTTTTAACAAATACACATGAAAAACTAGATAAGTCCAATTTTTTTATTATTATTGTTACAGTACAGACATACAGGGCAAGGATGAACAGCATAGTGCATAATAAAGTGAATCAAGCACAGACAGAGAGGCAAAATGAGAGGTGTCAAGCTTGACAAATCAGGGAGAAGTAGATAGAGTGCAGTGAGATGTTGAAAGGGACCCACCAGGTGGAGACAGATTAAAAAGGTAGCAGTGGGGGGACAAGAGGGTATGAAGTGAGGGGGGTGTGGTGGAGGAGGGAACAACACTAGGATGGAGGGCCCTGCTCACGTGAGCTAACACACTAAGTGGGAGGGATGAACTTACAGAAGAGATAAGAAGGGGGAAGGAAGTGAACTGCTGGTGTGAGCGAAGGAGAGGGGGAAGGAAGGAGAAGAAGGGATCATTTAGTTTTGCCCAAATTTAGCAGAGGGTATTGACTGCAGAAGATTTAGAATAAAGGTTGGAAAGATCCACCAATCGTTCTTGAGGTTAATGATAAAACACCTTAAGGATTACATTCTGATTGGTTCTCTCAGTCTGCCCAGTTGACTGTGAATGGAAAGAAGAGTACAGATTAACATTTACTCCGAAGGGCAGAACAGAAGCTCTTCTAGAACTTAGAAGTAAATTGAACAACTTGGCCAGGATCCTGACATAGTAACATCAGACTATTTCCATACATTAGGTGTAGCCTGTAATTATTATTTTAATTACTGTGCATGCACAGAACAAAGGAGTTCATTCTCTGTACATGGCTATTTACCGTGGTGGTAGCCATTTAAATTTTTTGTTAAGTCCTTACGTACAATGCAGTTTTCTGCGGAATACTTGATGAAGGTACGGTATGTTTCTTTAACATCCTTATGTAGGAGATCAGAGGGAGTACCCTGTTCTCCTATGTACGTAGATTTGGATCACATAATTTACCTCCACAACAGAGGCAAATGGATGAATTTGCTTCTTAACTCTGGATAAAGCCCCTTGATCCAAAACAATATTAAATATCAATAGCAAATGAGCCAGGCAATTCACTACAATCAGAATTGTTGTTTTCTCTTCAAAATGCAGTAAACCAACTATGTAGTCCATAGAATTTGAGATCGAAGGACAAGATGAAATGTGAAGAGGCCCTTGTAGTCCCAATGGTAACTTGCGTGAAACTTTTAGTCTTGAATATCTGCAAGTATCCATCAGGTTTTGGATCATGGAATAATTTTAGTATTTATATTATTGCATAAAAGCTATGAAGTTGAGTCCTCCAGTCCTCCAATAGCCATTGTGAAATGTTATTTTAACATTTGGAAGTGTGTTCTCCCAGACTGCACTCTCTCTCTGGAATAACCTTTCACACCTTTAGGACTATCCTCCACTCTTTCAAGCGTTTCCTTAAAATTCACCTCTTCAGACAAGCTTACCAAATTTGTAGTAGAGGGGAATCAGCGCACCTTACCCTCTGCTGCTGAAAATAACCTCCAAGGGATCTCTCAATTCCCCAAAAAACATGGAAATAGAAATGGGAGAAAGGAAGTGATAATTCAAAAGCTCTAAGGGACCCACAGTGGGAAGTGTCAGTGGTAAAGTAACACTTAATGCTGAATTTGAAAGTGTCAGAATGAATAACACTAGATGTGTCAATCCCAAGGCCAGATTTATTAAGCCGCACTGCGGGTTTGGAAAAGCGGAGATGTTGCCCAAAGCAACCAATCAGATTCTAGGTGACATATTCTAGTATGTAATAGGAAAGTGAGAGCTAGAATCTGATTGGTTGCTATAAGCAACATCTCCACTTTTCCAAACCCGCAGCTTAGTAAATCTGGCCCCCAATGTCTTATAGACTGTAAGCTTTTGAGCAGGGCCCTCTTATGCGCCAAATGTGTTTGTTACTACCCAGTCATGTTATAATGATTGTTTTAATTATAAAATGCTGCATAATAGGTGCAATATACAAACCTGTTTATAAATAATTAAATGTTTGAGAAATCAGTACGATATGCTTTTTTTAATAAGAGACAACAAGGGAGACATTTACTCAGATTCTAGCTGAAGTCTAGTATGTAATAGAAAATGAGAGTTAGAATCTGATTAGTTGATATGGGCAACATTACATTTTTTCCTTTTGATAAGTTTAGTAAATCTTGCACCAAGTCTTTAGAAATAATGGGCTAGATCCAGAACAACGCTTGTGAGCGAATTTACACGTGGCGGAGGCATAAAATCGCCTTTTGGTAAGTACTACACATGCGCATTACGCAGCGTAATTGTGAACGTATGTGAACGAAAATACGTTAAGTAGGCAGGGGTTTGTATTTAAAGTGTACAGTATGGGCGTGCTTAGCTGCGTAAATTCGTGTTGCCCATACGTACGTGTGCGTATCACTGCGGTTACGTTGGCAAAAGTTAAGGTAGGGTTTGGAAAGCGTTTCTTGACAAAATACGTACAAGGGGTGTGCCTAGGGGAGTGTATAGAATATACGCACACGAAAATACGCTACATGAATAAACGGACGGCAAACGTAGTTCTGGATCTACTCCAATGTCTCCTAAAATGTTTTCTGGAAGAACTTTTTTAAAGTCTTTCTTTAAGGTTAAGGTCAGCCTAGAGAGAGTATATGCTTTACTATTTTTGGATCCTCGTCAGTAAAAAATGATGAAGTTAAAACAAATGAAGAGTAGAAAAAACCTGGCCTGTCTAGGAGACAGTTGTTTAGCAGATTTCTGTGATCAGTAAGAATTGTTACTGGATAAAGAGAACCCTCAAGATAATGGGCCTGATTCACAGTTAAGAATCTGCAGGGTGTTAGGTACGTATATTTAGGAAGGGATATACTGCACATGCTTTAGAACTTTTATACGCAATATACTTACTAATGGACTTAGGAACGGGAAATGCTGTGAATCACCTCTATGAACCTAGTGCCTCTAGGTTTGTAGTAACTTACGAAGAAAGGGACTTACCGGGAACACTTAAGTCTGCAGATACGAAGATTGGATGAAGGGAGGTATTTAGATGAGCAAATCTGGGCACGGTTATGCAGTTGCAATTGCAATTAGATGCCCTACGCACACAACTACGAACCTAAGGATAAGGGAGCCCTATGGCATTCGTAAGTCTCTTAGCCTAAAAACCGGGGGCATGACGTCTGGAGTCGCCTTGCTACTTGTTGCTTTTATTTAAGAACCAAATGCTTTTTTAAGTGTGAATCAGGCCCAATGTTTTCATTCAGAAAAAGCAGACGCGATGGGCAATAATTTCTTATTGCCAATAATCATAAATATTCATAATTCCTCTCAGCTGGGGTCATTTGGCAAAAAGAATAGGCACAGGGATGCAACTAAACCTTTGTTTCAATGTGCTGAGATAGGATTGCTCTAATAGCAGAGTTGGAAGCATCAACTTCAACCACAAATTGTAATTTTTGATCTAGGTGTACTAATATTAGTGCATATGTAAAATAATTTGGTCAAAAGCTTCTTCTGCATTAGATGACCAATCAAAAGGAAACCACTTTCTTAGTTGTGTCATGGGCGTTACTAATCCAGAGAAAGCTCTGAAATTTTTAGAGAAGTTAGCAAAGACAAAAAACTTATGCATTTTTCTTGTTCTTAGGAGCCAGCCAACTAACGACAATCTCAATCTTGCTGAGAATCATGTTTAAACTATCCTGGTAATTTACATAGCCTTGAAACAGGATATGCATCAGTTCAAATTCACATTTCTCTTATGTGGATAGACATTGCAAACATGTCAGAGTACTGACATGTTTCCGATGTCCATCAAAATGATGTAAAAAAAACGAGTTTGTCACCCAGGTAAACAAGTTAATTTGATCTAGAAGATCTCATTAATAAAATGCTGGAAAGTTTCAAGGGCATTATAAAGGCCAAATGGCATGACTAAAAACACAGGTGTCCATATTTGTTCTCCTGGTCGAATGCAAACTAGATTGTAAGCCCCACATAAGTCTAGCTTGGTAAAGAAAGACTTTTGTGGCCTGGAATCAATGGAAATTGGTAATGGTTCTAGACAGCACTCTTATTTCTTTCTATATCATAATTGCAGGGATGTAAGGGTGAGTATTATTTTTATTTTTTTAACAAATAAAGCTGAACTATCTAGAGAGGAAGAGTGGAAAATAAACCTCCTCTTCCAAAAAAATGTTATCCTGGAAGTCCTGAAAGGCTTTTAACTCAGAAAGGGAAAAAAAGATGCCCAAGTGGTATTGTTGATCAACGGATAAATCATGACTCATCCAAATATGTAGAAGATGGTTGGAGGACCTGCTTGATTTCAGAGATTAGAGTTTCTGGTTGACTTTTAAGCTTTAGTAGCAGACAAGGCTGGATCCCCTCCGGATGTTCAATCTCTGGTGGGGACATTCGGAGGGGCTCCAGCCTTGTCTGCTTCTAATGCTCCATACTGTGAGGTTTCTGTGTCAAGCCTCTATTTGTGCCCCTGATATGTGTCCAGCCTCTATTTGTACTCTTTGTATATGTCCAGCCTCCATTTGTGCACCTTATGGACCTGATTCAGAGAATGAAAATAAGAGAGGAAAGCTACATCTGCGCTAAACCATGTTGATTGCAGGGGAGTTATATTTAATCTGCTGCAAACAGTATTAGAGTTGAGAGGTGATGTTTCCTATTCCAAGTCTAAATAACAGTGTAAAAGTAAAACTGGTCAGTATCTGTGTGCAGTAAACAATTCAAAGATATATGCCTGCATGCAAAGTAAACTATTAACTTTAACTACCCTGAAATCAACATGGTTTTGCCCAGGTGTAACTTTCCTCTCTTAATTTCAAGCTCCTTTTTAAGTCTGAATCAGGCCCTTAAGTCTCCCAGGAAGGTTCTTACCAGGGAATGGAGTCTAAACCAGCGCCAGGTATTCACTTTTGCGTCTGATGGTGAGGATAGGCTTGGCTGCTGGCATCTGATAAGTCGCAGCCCCTGGTGATCGCCTCCAAGGGAAAGCTGCAGCTTTGGTGCCTATAGAGGAACCCAAACACACATAAGCACTGGCTTGAACCCTCATACACTGGTATACAGATTGGAACCCTTGCACACAGGGATAATGATATACAGTACACAGACTAGAACCGTTGTACACAGAAATACTAGTATACAGTATACAGACTGGAACCATTGTACACAGAAACACAACTGGAACCCTTCATTCTAGCAGAGGGCAAAGTAGAGGTAGAAGGGAGAAAGCCAGAATGGTACTGGGAAGTATAAAGTATCACAAAGGTGTTAAAACTAGCAATAAGGCCCTCAGGTAGATGACAACACAACAACAGGTCCCAGGAAGAGAACGAGATAGGCATGCTGACAGTTTGAACACAGCACACCACAATATAGGAGAACAGAGTCCTGTGGGCTCACTCTCACTAGTACACACTGAGAGATGGAACGCACAGTGGTAACTATACACTCGCCAGTACACACTGAGGGATGGAACACACAGCGGTATAACACAAGCTGGCAAGAAACACAGGTGAGATGATAAGCACCGAGTGGAACAACAAATAGAAGGAGTACTACAGGCAGACTCCAGCACACTGAGGGATGACAATCACAGTGTGCACACACAGGAGAGGAGCAGATGGAATCACTCACCCGGCAGGAACGGAAAATGTGAGAACTAAAACACACACATCACTCGAAAGAGGGAAGCTGGCCAGAACCTGACCAGGGCTGAAGCTGCTAAACATGAGCAGCATGCTATTCACGTCGCGCACTCAGGTACAGGGGGCAGACACCCCCC
>WWET01003037.1:118576-130390 GCA_011038615.1 Limnodynastes dumerilii
GCTGGTCACAAGCAGGGTTGGTATGCTGCAAGACAGGCAGGTAGGTATGCTGGTCACGAGCAGGGTAGGTATGAACCAGTCTCCTAGAAGACACGAAGTTCTGGCACAGGGGAACAGCTGAGCGGGGTTTAAATAGCCCGCTCCAGCCGTTGATTGGATCCTCTGACACGTGCTCCCCTGGCCTGCCTCAGGATTGGCCGCGGGGAGTCACGTGCCTCAGGCAAGATGGCGGCGCCCAGCGGTCCACGAGGACGCCGGAGACCGCCGCTGGAACAGCCCGTCAGACGCCGGAGCCCTCTGGTCAGGTAAGTAACGCGGCTTCTGCCGCGCAACGTTACACTACTGGATTGATCTTCCGAGTGATTCTGAACAGGCCAATAAAGCGTGGAATTAACTTGGCCGAAGGTTGATGGATCCTGATGTTTTTGGTGGATAGCCATACCCTGTCACCAACTTTAAATTTCACCTGTTTCTGATGCCTGTCCTCTCTGTTCTTCATTCGAAATGCTGCCTGATTTAGGGACTTTTCTCCAGATGTTCTTGACTCTCAGAAAAACTGAGAGATATGAGTGGAGAAATGACATGCATTGTTATATATGAATTCTGCCCAGGGAAGGTTGTCTGTCCAGTTGTCTTGAAATTTAGAAATAAAGAATCTTAAATATTATTCCAGGGATTGGTTTACTCTTTCTGTTTGTCCATTGCTTTGTGGGTGATAACCTGAAGAAAGGCTGATCTGAATATCAAGTCCTTTGCAAAAAAATTTCCAGAATTTGGCTACAAACTGAGGACCTCTATCAGAGACTGTTGGCTGGATACAGACTTAAGAAGGAACTTGACATTAAGGACCTGATTCACACTTAAGAATCTTCTTTAAATAAGAACTTAAAGTCACTCCTGGGCAAACCATGTTGTTTTCGGGGGGAGTCAAGTTAATTGTATTCTTTGCATGCAGGGATATATCTTTGAATTGCTTACTGCACACAGATACTGACCAGCTTTACTATTACACTGTTATTTAGACTTGGGATAGGAAATATCACCTCTCAACACTAGTACTGTTTGCAACAGATGAAATATGACTCCCCTGCAATCAACATGGTTTTGCCCAGGAGTGACTTTAAGTTCTTATTTTAAGAAGATTCTTAAGTGTGAATCAGGTCATAAGAGAGGAAAGATACTCCTGGGCTAAATCATGTTGATTGCAAGGGAGTCATATTTTATCTGTTGCAAACAGTATTAGAGTTGAGAGGTGATGTTTCCCAGCCTACACAGTATCTGTGTGCAGTAAGCAATTCAAAGATATATCCCTGCATGCAGACAATACAATTAACTTGACTTTCCCTGCATTCAACATGGCTTAGCCCAGGAGTAACTTTCCGTTCTTAATTTCAAGCTCCTTCTTAAGTCTGGATCTAGCCCTATGTTCATATGTAATCCATGTAGTGTAACGATATGCTTGCAGAACAAAGAGGACAGAGCTTGAGCATTAGGCAGATTCTTTAATGGAATGAAGTGTGCCATTTTAGAATACCTAGCTACCACTACCCAGATTGTGGTAAATCCAGAAGAACTCGGAAGATCTGTGATGAAATTCATTGATAAGTGTGTCCAGGGCCGATTGGGAACTGGTAGTGGAAGCAGAGGACCAGACGGGCAACTACGTGGGGTTTTATTTCTGGCACAACTTTCACAAGCATCAACAAATTTTTTAGCATCTTGAACCAGAAATAGCCACCACACTGTACGAGACAACAGTTCAGTAGTTCTTTGAATCCCCAAATGTCCAGCAGTGTTGGATGCATGATTTTCTAGGAGAACCGCTTTTCGCAGATTTTCAGGAACAAACAGACAATGATGCGGTTTTCCTGCTGGACTTGATCCCTGTGCCTTCAAGATTTGTGTGTATACATCTTGGGTATAACCTAAAATAATGGAATTTAGAGAGATCACTGGTTGAGGAGGGGCGGCAGGTTCTTGAACCGTTTGAAATGAACGAGGCGTCAGCTTTTTTATTCATGGATCCGGGTCTGTAGGTTATGACAAAGTAGAACCTAGTAAAAAATAATGCCCATCTGGCCTATCTTGGATTAAGATGTTTTTCAGACTCAATATAAACCAGGTTTTTGTGATGCGTGTATACAGTAATGGTGTGAGACGATCCCTCAAGCCAGTGCCGCCACTCCTCAAAGGCCATTTTGATTGCCAATAATTCTTGATTCCCCACATCATAATTTCAGCAGAGATTTTCTTCGAAAAGAAGGCACAGGGATAAATTTTAGCATCCTCCGGACTTTTCTGTGAGAGTAATGCACCTGCTCCAACATCCGATGCATCTATTACAATAAAAGAAAGGTTGGGGTTCGGATGGCGTAGTATGAGAGCAGATACAAATGCTTGTTTTAAGGCCCGAGGTTGCCATTTCTCTACATCTGCCCCATCTTCGTTAAATCAGAAATAGGTGAGATGATAGTGGAGAAATTTTTTATAAAGCGTCTATAATAGTTGGAGAATCTTTGAACGACCGTTAGGTTACCATGTTGTACCTACTCCAAAATTGCTTTAACTTATTCAGGGTCCATGGAGAAACCCTGCTGGGAGAAGACATATCCTAGGAAGGTTACTTTCTGGACTTTGGATTCACATTTCTCAAGTTTGGCATAAAGATGATTTTCTCTCAGCTTCTGGAGAACTTGGTGTACATCGCTGTGATGAATCTCAAGAGAAACAGAAGGGGAATATATCAGAATTTTATCCAGGTACACCACAATGAATTTTCCCAGGAAGGACATCATTGATGAGATCATTTATGAGAAAACCACCGAAACATTACATAGCCCGAATGGCATAACCAGATATTCATAATGTCCAGAATGTGTGTTGAAGGCAGTTTTCCATTTGTCACCTTCCCGAATCCTTACTAGGTTGTAAGCTGCACGCAGGTCAATTTTGGAGTAGATTTTAGCCTTTTTTAGCTGGTCAAACAGGTCAGTTATTAACGGGTATGAATTACGGATGGTAATTTTGCTCAGTCCCCGGTAGTCAATACAGGTTCTCAGGGAACCATATTTCTTGCCCACGAAGAAAAACCCTTCTCCCACAGGGAACTTGGAAGAGCGAATGAAGCCCTTTTGATGGTTCTCCAGAATATAGTCCTCCATGGCTTTAGCTTCTAGTTTTGCCAGGGAGAACAGCCTACCCTTGGGTAGGTTGGCATTCGGGAGTAGATAAATTGCGTAGTCGTAAGGTCTGTGCGGAGGAAGATGATCTGCACTTTGTTTGGAGAACAAATCCGTGAATTTAGCATATTGTGGTGGTAGTCCCTCAGGAATCTGACAGATCGGAAGTCTCAGGTAGGAAGAAAAGCATTCGGGACCCCACTGTCAAATGTCTCTATTGTTCCATTCGATGTGTGGGTTGTGCTTCTTTAGCCAGGGATGTCCTAGAATCACTTCAGTAGAAGGACAAAAAAATGATCAGGAATTCTATGAATTTGGAGTGACAGAGTCCTACACAGAGTTGTACAGAAGCATGTGCGCTGCTTGATTCGTCTGCCCATCAATGGCTTTCCATCCAAGCCACAGGTGGTGACCGGGGGGTCCAATTCCTGAGTGTGTTCACCCAAAGACTGGACCGACTTGTAGTCCATAAAGTTTCCAGCAGCTCCACTGTCAATGATAGCTGTCACTTGTAACTTGACTCCCTGAGCACTCAGAAGCACTGGAACAAGAAGAGAGTTTTTAGAAAAGAATAACGAACATCCCAGCCGGACTTCTTTCAAATCCAGCTTGGTTAGAAGTTTCCTGATGGCTGCATCTTCTTAGGACACTGATTGGCCCTATGGCCCTTGCCACCACAGTAGAAGTAGAGTCCCAAGGCTTGCCGACAGAGTTTCTCCTGTGAGCTGAGATGAAAAAACCCAAGCTGCATTGGCTCATCATCTGACGGTACCTTTCAGTTGACGGTGGAAGACTCGAAGCTCGAATAGGAACCTCATTCCACAGACCACTCCTTGAGCACCAATCAAGATTAATAACCAGATGCATAAGGTCCTTAAGCGACTCAGCCACAGGGTACTGTACCATAGCATCCTTGACAGGATCTGATAGGCCTATGCGATATTTGCACCGAAAGGGCAGGATCATTCACTTGCAATCAATTGCCCATCTATGGAACTCAGTAGAATAGGAATACTCCTTTCCAGTTCGTCGACCTTGACGGATGGTACGTAGCTTCATTTCAGCTGTGGCAGTATGGTCAAGATCATCATACTGTAGCCTTAGGGCCTTGAAGAATGCATCCACGGATTGTCAGGCTGGATCATCACTGGGTAAACCAAATGCCCAGGTATGGGGATCTCCCTGAAGGAGGTATATGATCAGTCTAACACCTTGTTTTTCATTTCCAGAATAAATTGGACGGAGTTGGAAATATAACTTGCTGCTCTGTTTAAATGTCAGGAATCGGCTGCAGTAACCAGAGAAGTGGTCTGGAAGCTGCACCTTGACGTCTGTAACCTGGCTATATAGCATGAGAAAGTGCCTAGGCGACACTAAACGTGTTGCTGGACATCCTTTCATATGCAATGGTGTATTTTCATTAGGCGTTGAGCCACTCTGAGTTCACCTTGATATCGGAACCTGGAACTGTTATTACCGCTGGACCTATTAAGCTGGATTTCTCCCTTATTGGATAAAAGACGTTGGGGCTGATTCAGAGATGCACTTACACCTTTTTTGAGATATGTCATATTTAGTATATTAGGAGTCTGGGATTGCACAGTGCATTAAGGTATATACAGTATATAGTGTACCATTCATAGACCCCTAATATACCCCATATATATATATAGTATATTCCATCTTAGACCCCTAATATACCAAATATGTACATTATACAGTGTATCTTCTCGACCCCAATATTAGGGGTGTGGGTGGATGCAGTCTCCACTCTGAAAATTCTATTTTTGAAATACAGGCAGCCAAAAGCTCATTTTTAGCTGCCCGAATTTCAAAAATATCACTATTTAGAAAGTTTTAGTAATGAATGGGTAAGCATGCCTTTTGGCATACTTACCCATTCATTTATTCGCAGGCCCAATGGCCTGGTGGTGAGTATATAGGGAATCCTGCTGGGAGTCTTGGGTTAGGCTGCGTGGAAGGAAGTTTTAGGGTTATGCTGCAAAGAGGAGAGGGTTCGGGTCAGGCTGTAGGGAGATGAGGTTTAGAGTAATGTAAGGGGGAGTGTCAAGGTAAGAATTAGGAAAATGGATACTTACCATTTGCCGCTGTATCTTTGCCCTGGGAATCATTGATTGTTTCTCATCAGCAAGACAGAAACAATCTATTTCCAAGGCACTTCACTGTGGGCTGGTAGACTACAGCCCATTCAAAAAAGGACAGTTCAAGGCAGCGACCTACACATGTGTCTGGGAATGGCACACTATTTAAAGTACATATTGGGTATATTGGAAGTCGGGATGGCACACAATATAAAGTAGAAATTGGGTATATTAGGGGTAAGGGAATAGTGCATACTATAATATATTTGGGATATATTAGGGGTCTGGAGATGGCACACTATGTACTGTATACCCTAATATAACTCATATATATTGTATGTGCCATTACCAGACCACTAATATACTAAATATATACTTTATGTTAGTGTTTCCCAACCCTAGTCCTCAGGGACCACTAACAGTCCCTGTTTTCCAGGCCCCCGCACAGAACAAGTGATATAATGAGAACCACCTATGGAACTTTTAAAATGTGTCAGTAATGAACACACCTGTGCTCCAGCAAGGAGACCTGGAAATCATGCACTGTTAGTGGTCCCTGAGAACCAGGGTTGGGAAACACTGCTTTACAGGTGAAACTCGAAAAATTTTAATATCATTCAAAAGTTCAATTATTTCAGTAATTCAACTTAAAAGGTGAAACTAATATATTATATAGATTCACTACATGCAAAGTGAGATATTTCAAGCCTTTATTGGTTTTATTTTTGATGATTATGGCTTACAGCTTATGAAAATTCCAAAATCAAAATCTCGCAAAATTAGAATAATGCGACAAGGTTCAATATTGTAGGCTCAAAGGGCCTGGTTCAGACCTACGATGTAGCACTGAGCGTACTAACGCTCAGCGTTACATCGTTGGACTCCCCCTGACACTCCCCCTGCCCTATAGTATTTACACTCCCTTACGCCGGCTGAAGGCTACCCTAACTTCAGCCGGCGTAAGGGAGTGTAAATACGCTGGGACGGCGGCGTTAGTATGATAACGCCGCCCTCCCAGCCTCATTACCCTCCCTCCTCCCGCCTCCCTGCACTAACCTCAGCATAGTAGCACTGGGGGACGCCCCCTCCAGCGGTATGCTGGTGCTACGGCCATTATGCCAGGCAACATCTGCCCAGCGCATGCGTAGATCGGCTTTTCAGCCGATCTTACGGCGGGCATAGCTCTGGATCAGCCCAGAAGTATCGCACTCTAATCAGCAAATTATTCAGAAACACCTGCAAAGGGTTACTGAGCCTTTAAATGGTCTCTCAATCAGTCGAATTCACAATCATGGGGAAGACTGCTGACCTAACAGTTGTGCATAAAACCATCATTGACACTCTCCACAAGGAGGGAAAGCCTCAAATGGAAATTGCAAAAGAGGTTGGATGTTCTCAAAGTGCTGTATCAAAGCACATTAATAGAAAGTTAAGTGGAAGGACAAAGTTTGGAAGAAAAAGGTGCACAAGCAGCAGGGATGACCACAGCCTGGAGAGGATTGTCAGGAATAGGCCATTCATAAGTGTGGGGGAGCTGCACAAGGAGTTGACTGAAGATGGAGTTAGTGCATCAAGAGCCACCACACCCAGACGGATCATGGAGATGGGCTTCAAATGTTGTATTCCTCTTGTCAAGCAGCTCCTCAACAACAAACACCGTCAGAAGCATCTTACCTAGGCTAAAGAATGAAACCAAGGTCCCAGAGTCTAGTGGAAGAATGGAGAGGCACACAATCCCAGATGCTTGAAGTCCAGTGTGAAGTTTCCATAAAACCTCAGCAGTGCCTCAGGCTGATAGCATCCATGCCACACCGCATTGAGGCAGTAATTCGTGCAAATTTTGTGAGATTTTGCTTTTGTGGTTCTCATATGCTGTAAGCCAAAATCATCAAAATTAAAACCAATAAAGGCTTGAAATATTTCACTTTGCATGTAATGAGTCTATATAATATATTAGTTTCACATTTTAAGTTGAATTACTGAAATAAATAAAGTTTTGAATGATATTCTAATTTTTTGAGTTTCACCTGTATGTAGTGCGCCATCTATAGTGCGCTAATATACCCAACATGTATTAGAAGAAATTAGAAACCCCTCTTTAGAAATCCTGCGCTTGCCACTGCTAGTGGTACACAAGTCGTGTTCTTCCTCTCTTTACCAGTGCATCTGTGTTTTTTACCTGTATAATTGATTTATACTGGCGCCCTGTGCTCTGTACTGGCCTGACTCCTGTTAGCACCTCCATGCTCTGGACACTACGCTGACAGACACAGCAAACCTTCTAGCCAAAGTTACAGTCTGTAATTGTAGTCTGGTATTTTGTGTACTTTAGTATAGTTTGTAGAAATAGTTTAGGAAAAATAGTATTTTGTTGTAGTGTATGCAACAGCTTTCTCCATCACAAATACATTTCCTGTATAACACCTTCCCCAACCCACAAACTCACTCCCACACCAACACCTTTGTTGTAATGGAGTTTGGGGAACACCCCTACTTCCTATAGTCAGGCACATGGCTACATTGTAATGGAGTTTGGGAATCTGAGACAATGGGTCACTGGACATACACTATTAGCATATGAATTCCATTATGTAATCAGGGTTTCAGTTAAGAATACGAATGTATTTTATAAGTATTGTTCCATCTCATGTTATACTGATTATATTATGGAAGAATGTGTTGTTTTATATCAAAGTAAATACAAAATGCTTTATCCTAAAGTGTTATATCTTGTGGGCAATCTTTCTTGATATAGACTTAAGTTTGGGATATACATATCATGGTTCCTGGGAATTTGTAGCAGATAAGGAATTATATTTCCTGGGTTAAACTGTGAACTACCTTTGTGAGTGACTTACAAATATTGAGTAGATCTAGTTATTAAATTATGATTTAGCATATTTTCCTTACTATTAGATATTTGGAGAAAGAAAGGGTATAACTCACACAGGCACCCTTTTACAGGATGCATGGTGGTAAGATACGTTTTGGTGTTACTGTCTATGATACCTTCTTCAAGTGCCGTCTGTAGTATGCCATCAAGCTCCAATTTGTAACAGTTGGTAGGGTCAGTTGGGGGTTTGGAATATACAGTAGTGTCTGCCAGTTGTCGATTCAGCTCCAGTACGTAGTCATCCCTGTTCTGCAGTATCAGTGTTCCGCCCTTGTCTGCTGGACGGATGATGATGTTGGAATCTCTGCTCAAATTCTTGAGAGCTCTCCATGCACGAGAGGTGAAATTATTGTAACACTTAGTAGGTGTATAGGAAACCTTCTGTTGACTCACCATCCGGATGAAGGTTTTAATTGAATAGTTATTGGAATGGGGATTAAATGTAGATCTCGGTCGAAACATGGGTTTGTCTAAAACCGTCTCGGTGTCATCTTAAAAATATTCTTTGAGTATTAGAGTCCTGTTAAGCTTCATCATGTCCACATCCCATTGTAATGGATCTTGTTTGGAAGTAGAGACAAATGAGAGACCCTTGCTGAGAACACTGATTTCATCCTGTATCAGCGTTCTGTTTGATAAATTGAAGATTAATGGCATCTGCGGCCGCGTCTTCTGTCTCTGACACTGGCTGCCCCTCCATGTCGGCCTGGGTTGTCTCCTTGTGATCTTGTTGTAACCCCTAAAGGGGGTCTCTGTGAAGTGGATGCAAATAAGGAAGATTGGTCTGTATCATCATACCCAGGGAAAGATGAATCTGAGTCAGTATTTTCTTTTTCATGAGCCCTTCGTCCTCTGGTATAAGAGCCTTTTTCAGGGGATCAGTTCCCGTTAGCCAAGGATATACTCTGTATTCGTTATAGTCGGCATTCACCGTATCACGCTTAGATTTCTTATAAAGTATGAGTTCCTGCCAGAATTTCTCTATGTTCTGTTCTAATCGGGCGATCCAGTCAGTGGTTGTGTCGGCTTGCAAGGCTGGTTTGTGAATAGCCTCCAGGTTAGTATACTGTTGGCAGGCTGCATCCATCACTTTGTTAGACTCGTCAATGACGAGAAGCATTAAATCCTGAGAGCACTTATTGAGGACTGCCACCCATCGGCGGCAGAACTCGTGGTTGTTTTTGCCTATCGTTGGGACATTAGTGATCCGAAATCCCCTCGGTATATTTTTGTCCCTGTAGTAATCTGAAAGGGTTACTCCGTGAAAGAAAAAGCTAATCTCTTTCTTTTTAATTCTTAACAGTTCTCTAAATCTTTCCACATTGGTTAGATCACCTCCACTATCTGCCAAATTATCTTTAAACAAGATGTCCTCAGACTCGGAGAACGACAGGGAGTCACCTAGGGGCAAAGGTGCCCGTGGGATGCAGGCTGGATGATCCAGGAAGGTAGAATTCCAAATGGTGCAAAATTAATTCTGTTGCAGGGTGCTCTGCTATTAGTGTACAGTCGGGGGCTGTCCCACTAAAACTATAAAATCCAAATGAAGTTGGCACTCCTGTATCAATGGTAAAGATGAAATTTCTCCAGTGCACCCCCTGCGAGCAGTGCTTGGGATATGACAAGGTAGATGTGAGAGGCACTCAGAGACTTTCATAAAAAATCGAAAATAAGACCGATGGGTTCCGACGTTTCAGGTTCTTTACTTCAACGTTTCATCAGGGTACATTAAATGACAATGTGTATGTGGTGCAATATATAAAAAAAAGAAAAAATGTCCTTCAGAGTAACAATCTACGATGAACAAGTCTCTCCACTAAATGGAAAAAAAATACAGTCATGAAATAATTCATACAGCATAATGCTCAGTGGACCAGGAGGGGAGGTAAGGCAGTCTAATGAAAGCAGCAACAATAAAAACTCCTGTAAATCCAACTGTGGGTAGTAGAGAAAGAAGATTCTTACATAGAAGACACTGAAGGAGGAATCCCGACAGCTGTTTTGGTGCTGTGCGCACCGTCCTCAGGGGGGCTCAAATAAAAAGACCTGTAGACTGCACTAAACAGATGCACAGGGTCCGATTAAATAGTAGTGGTGTCCAATCGCTGTGCAGGAGGCACTTCTTCCCGCTGATGTGTCGCCGCTCACCCGCATCATGAGGATTGACAGGTATCTTCTTATCGGGCGTTTGCTAGGCGCCCATGTCAACAAAGCCACGTGGGATGATCAGAGTCAGGCAAACAGGTGCTAAAAGAGCCGGAGCTGAAAATAAACAATACAAACAGAGATACAGGGCATGGCAAATGTGTATCACAAGCACTGGGATGACACATCATATAAAACTGTCAGGTAGCTATGGGTCCACATAAGGAAAACGGTATCACGCTTGAGGCAACCTAGAAGGGGCTGCAGGGTAAAGCCTGATATAGTTGAGTGGCCACAACGTAACAGTACATATGTGTACCAACAAAGTCAAACCCAGGGAGAAGAATCCTATAGAGGTTAAGTACTAGTGCCTCAGCAGTGTGTATAAGAACCTATCTTATGTAAGTACATATCCACATTAAAGTGGTCAAGTCACCCTTCTGAATCAACAGCTGCAGAATAGGGATGACCCTGTGGTGCATGGTTTACTTGATTTGCTAGTGTCACCTTGTTTATGTATGATTGCTCTGGTATGCAACACCAAGAGCCAATATTATCACAGGTCTCTTTATTGCTAGCACATATCGTGTTCCCCTGGTTATGCCTCTATGCCTACAGCACTGGTATGCCTCTATGCACTTACTTATATTGCGGCGCCGGCGCTCTCCTTCCGTCCTGGCTCCTACCTGCTCACTCACTAAACGTCGGGCGTGACGTCATCATGCCTGACGTTTAGTGAGGAGCCAGCAGAGAGGAGTCAGGATGGAGAGCGTTGGCGCCGCAATATAAGTAAGTGCATTTTTTTTTCTAGCATGGTAATGTTTTTTTTAAAGGGGGCAAACTGGGTGCAGGATACACATGATGAGGGGTGCAGGATACACATGATGGGGGTTGCAGGATACACATGATGGGGGGTGCTGGATACACATGATGGGAGGGTGCTGGATATACATGATGGGGGGTGTGGGATACACATGATGGGGGGTGCTGGATACACATGGGGGGTTCAGGATACACATGATGGGGTGCAGGATACACATGATGGGGGATACTGGATACACATGATGGGGGTGCTGGATACGCATCATGGGGGGGTACTGGGAGCTGGAGAGACATGGTGGGGGATAATAGGTGCTGGATACACATGATGGGGATATTGGGTGCTAAATACACATGAAAAGGATATTGGGTGCTAGAGAGACAGGATGGGGGATATATATATATGTATAGTGGAGACTAGGACACTATTGTATAGTGGTGACTATGATTTGTGTTGTTTTATTATGGTTACAATTGTGTTGTATGATGACGCTTACTTTCAAATTGTTAAACAGAAGAGCGCAAAATTAAAGTTTGCAGGGGGGCGCCGAACACCCTAGCACCGGCCCTGTGGGTGAGTATGCGAACAGCACACTCACCCATTCAAAAAAAAAAATCTAAAAAGGCCCCCTATTCGAAATAGAGGCAGACAAAAAGTAACTTTCAGCTGTCTATA
>WWET01003037.1:146324-163623 GCA_011038615.1 Limnodynastes dumerilii
ATAGTCAGTCTCTATTACTAAAAATTACAGTCTAGTGGTAGGACCTCCAGATTTATGATCTTCAACTACTGGAACACTGAAAATTCTGAAAAGCGTTTTAACTAAAAATAAAAAAATAATAGGTCAGAGCAGAAAATCGGCAAGTTAGTAGTTCTTCACACCTGGCTTCCCTGTACTTGCCTGTAAACACCAATGTAAATATGAACTTAATTTTAAAAGGAAATCAATATTAAAACCATCCTCTAATCAAAACCCATAAACTTAAAGGAATCCAGGTGTAATGGGAGAAATCTGAGAGCATATTCTGTATACTTATCCATAAGGGCCCCAATAATACCATGAGTGTGGACCAAACCCAAGGTTCAATAAAAAGACTGATAAATGACTATGTTCACTATCTGCTTTGTTTGGCTTCCCCTCTGGATAAGATAAATGTTAAATAAGCCTAAACTTGCCAGGGTCTTTTTTAGATACAACTCCCACCGGTGAAATTGCCAACCTCTTCTCCTAAAAATCTGTCTAACCATTTTAATATGATATCTAGTATAACAGGGCAATTAGCCTTTAAAATTACACTTGCTGCAATTCTACCAGTGAATATCTCCTGTAGCATCTGTAACACTTTAATTTGGCCCCCTGTTATATTGTCCATTAATGATAATAGATAAAGGGGTAGATCCAGACCCCCACACGCAGCCGTAGTGGGGAGTTCACTTCCCCTGCACTCCCTGCTGTTGGTAGGATATTTGAACACTTACATGTCCAGATTTCTACCTTAACTTTTATGGAGCTTCCCCCGCCCCGGAAGCTACATTTACATGGCTATCCCCACCTACATGGCGGGGATAGAGCCATCGAAAGTGAAGGGTCTGCTCCTTCGTCTTAAGTACTAACGCACAGGGAACATCTGCCGCACGTATGCTTTGCGTAAGTCCACTGTCAGTCGTAACTGAGGATCTGGCTCAAAGTGTGTACCATTATGTGTACAATTCAGTAAAGGAGTTTCTGCAGTGATTCCTCTGATTGAGTTATCTCTTAATATTTAGACATCCTTCCCCCCAAATCTTAAACTAACTTGCCGATACTGTTTTATTACTAAACTATTTATCGTACACGTGCCAGGGATTGCATCTGGACTTATTTTTTAAGGTCTCCAGGTAGTAAGCTGAAAATATATATATAAACCTTTCAGCCAGTTATCATAATTCTAGTAAGATTATTCTCCTATACCACTTTCACCTTTTTGTTTATTTATTTATTTATATATTTATTTATTAACAGGTTTTTATATAGCGCCATCAGATTACATAGCGCTTTACAATTTTAACAATCGTTATAAAAAGACTGGGTGACAACACACAGACTGGCTAGGTAAGAGGGCCCTGCTTGCAAGCTTACACTCTATAGAACATTAGTGATTGATACATAAGGGCAAGTGCTATCTATCACACAACGGACCAGCCAGCGTGTAAGGTAAAAGTGCTCAGTGTTCTGCATGATCCAGTCACACAGCAGTGTTACTACTAGGACTGAGGGTTATTTTTGTATGGAAAGTAAAGTTTTTGTAGTTTGTAACAAAAATGAAAACTAGCAAAGTAGTTGTAATTAGGGTAGGCAACTCTTAAGCAGTAGGTTGTACAAGTTGGTAAGCTTGGTCTGAAGAGATATGTTTTAAGGAAGTGCTTGAAAGTTTGGAAAGTAGAGGATGGGGTAGGGCTGTAAATGTGCAATTTGGTAGCAACACCTCTTCCGCTGGCAGCGCAGTCCCTGCCAGCAAAGAGAACGACTCAGACATGTCAGACAGAGGGAATAAATCTTCCTCTGCTGACACTGCCGATCTTGTTTGCAGCCTCTTCTTTTTGCCAGCAAAGTTAAGTTATGTGCTGCCATGGCAATGCCATCCACTGTGTCATCTCTGTTGTTTGTGGTGCAGAACGTATGGTGAGCTGTAAGAAAAGAGTAGCACACTGCTGTAGAAAGAAGAATAAAGGAGAAAGAATAAGTGAAGGAATTGAAAGAAACAAAAAAGAAATAGACAGACTGAAAAAAATGTTAATCAATACTTGTAAAATACTGCTATAATACTTATCCATCAACGGCACATGTAGCCAATTTTAAATTAAGAGCCTGCCTTAGTCCTCCCTTCCCTTAAATACACTTTACACTTAGCTCATCCCTCTCATCCTGATTTGCGCTTAAACCTTACCCCTTGGCACTTAAATGCATCGAGGCCACTGAAAAACAACATTAAAGCGCTTAATTTTCCGTGCAGATTTTTCATAGTTTAGTCAAATAAAACAGGAAGGCTAGGATATAGGAGTGCAGAAAAACCCAGCTATTACCCTGGCGCTGTGAATTCCTATCTACTATAATATTCCACAAAGAGCGGCCACATTAATTAGGTATTAGAGCAAACAATAACAAATATTTTATTCTGTAACGTTGAAGTTCATGACTGAAAGAAATAAAACAAAGCAATTATTTAACATCTTTGGGTTTCATTTAGAAGTTTTGGGGGTAAATGTTCCTTGACTCACCTCAATTTGTGTGTTTATACTGCAGCAGATGGGGGCTACAGCATTCACCTTCTGTGTAATGTCTTCTTATATGCTCATTTTGGGCCCAGCAGGCAGCTGAATATTGGTGTGATGCAACTTGTCCTACATCATCCTAAATTATTTTTATAACTAAATTTGGACTGACACTGCATTGTTTGGACACTGTGGGGTGCCTTTTCTCTTAGACTGTGATGCATATATTTTAGCAAGCTTTTAAATGTGTGCTTTCCATATAAATACTTAAATACCCTTTTATAGGCATGTTTATTTTTCACTAAACCTTGATATTATTTTACTTAAAGATTTGCTTATGTGCCCTTTTACTTAACTGATATAGGTGATCTGCAGGCATATACCAATTGGATATGTGCACAGGGACAGGCAATAAGAACAGAGGGCTTGATTCACAGTTAAGGATCTGTGTGGTTTTAGGTGGGTATATTTAGAAAGGGATATACTGCGCATGTGTAGTAACTAGGTTTGTTATAACTTACGCAGGAAGGGCCGTGCCACAAATAATTAATTCGCCAAATAAGAAGATTGGGTAGGGGGAGCAAAAGAAGGCACGGTTATGCAGTCAAGTTTGTAATTAGACACCCAGGCCCTGATTCAGGGATTGAAAATAAGAACTTAAAGTTACACCTGGGCTAAACCATGTTGATTTCAGGGGAGTCAAATTTCATTTGTTGCAACAATATTATAGTTAAAAGGTGATGTTTCCCAGCTTAGCATTCTCCCTGCATGCATAGAATAAAATGAACTTGACTCCACCTGAAATCAACATGGTTTTGCCCAGGTGTAACTTTAAGTTCTTATTTTCAGCCTCTGAATCAGGCCCCCTACCCACACAAATGCGAACCTACAGTTAAAGGAGCCCTATTGCACTTATAAGTCTCTTAAAAACCTGAAAACCGGGGGCGTGCCGAGGGAGTTGCCTTGCTACTAGTTGCGTATATTTAGAACCTAACGCGTTCTTAAGTGTGAATCAGACCCAGAGACTATTGAAAACATTTACTTACTTGCAAACTTGCGAACTGCTGTTCCTCCCAAAAATAAGTAATGAAAATCTTGTGTTCACTGAGAAGCAGCATTAAATATTATAGAAATAAAAAATACCACACATACCAATTCACAGGCCACAAAATGGAGAGTGTCCCACAAAATTTGACTGCTTTGGGTATAAATTGTATCCAAACCACACACTTACCGTCCTTGCAGCAAAAAGTTTAAGGAACTCTGTGGACTTTTCTAATATGGGTTGTCCGGACCCCGTGTTATGTTAAGTATAACCTGTACTGTTGTTGTGAGAAACGGAAAAGCAAGTGGAGTAGCTGTTTTTATTATTTTATAAATATTAAAAGGATTATTAATAGCTGGGCTCTGTTTTCTTGGATTGTTGAGGAGAAAAAATTATACGAAGGAAGTATATTGTATTTGATGTGCCAAACTTCAAGAGGTTAACCACGTGAGTGCATTTCTTACAAGTGGCTCATAGTATGTGATAAGTTTTACTGCACAATGTGGATCTTTTTTCTGTCTCCCCTGTCTTAAGTCGGTAAACGGAGGAGACGAGGCGGTTAATATTGGAGCCCTGAGATGTGGATTTCCCCTCCCCTGCCCCGTTGATGATTGTGTGATAAGCTGGGATACAAGAGAAATTTGAAGTGAGCGCAATAGCGGGCGGCTAGGTTTAATTTTTGATAAGACGGGCTGCACTATTGCTCTTCTTTCTTTTGTTCCCCTTGCATCCGGTTGACGGAGACGGTCATATACGGCACTGAGAAAATGAGGAACGGAGGTTCGAGGTATAGGCTAACACTCCCTATCCCTCCTGCTGCCGGTGGACTGTGGAAAAGCGGAGTTTCGAATTGCAGTTTTAGCCATCAATATTGGGTTAAACTGGATAAATTTGTAGTCTCTCAACCACAGATGTAAATAACTGATTAGTCCATAATCTCCTGCAAGCAAAAATCAGAAAAGCAGACTCAATTTGTGTACAAGAAAAACAATTCAACAGTAGTGGAATATATTGCAACAGAGTATATGACCAAATTCCTCATATGCTCTTGAGTGTTTCCATATATCCAAGATACAATGTAGCAGATATTGCCAGTGCACTCACGTTCTGTAATATGGGCTGGAAATTTGTTAGTATTAAAAGAAACAATAGTCTCTTATTCAAATAGCCGTGAGATTATTTCTACCACATGTGTCAATTACTGGTGATTTTTAAAGTTCACAAACGATCGTTGACTGGTTTAAAAGTATATAATTCAATTGTCTCTTACCAGCACTGTAGATGACATTAATTCACCATTAGTCCCGAAAGTCAGACACAGGGGTGGTATTTTTTGTTGGTTCGGCTGTATATATCACTCAGCAAGAGGTTGCAAGTGTAAGGTCCACCAATAGTAAGCATGGTGAAGCCTTTAGACTGGCAATCCGGTACGTGCGCCGTTCACAAATTAAAGTTGCTCCTCGTGCATGACCATCTGGAAAATCAGTCCAAGGCTTGCATATGGAAAGTATTAATGATGGTTATAAAAGGAATTATAAAAAGCTTTGACGCGTTTCTCCACCATCAGAAAGTGGGTTCATCAGAAAGAAATGTGCTTCTCATTTCAGAAAGCACCTTATTTATGTAATTTCCGTTATTCATCTGATTTAAACAAGTGTGAATTAAAGGGATTTTTTTGTTTGTTTTACCCCCCTTTGTAGATAATTTAAATAATAATATGATTCCGATTTGTTACATTTCAATATAAAGAATACATAAATCAACAATATGTTTTAGAGCCAAATTTAAATTGCTAGTTTAGTAACTATAGTAGTAATGCTCATACATATATTGCTCGTAAAGAGTAGTAATATTATTAATAATAATTAAAGCAAAAGTATCTAAGACAATGAAATATCACAATAATAATATCCAATAATTCTGACATATAATACAGATGTCCTATTTTCGAATAATGTAAGATCTAAAATTATTTAGTTACATTTTCAAAGACCCAATATAAGGTGAATGATTATCTATAGATTGTAGCATATTTAAATATCCAGAAAAGTCAGATAAGTCTGGAACTAAATTATTAATTCATATAAATATAAATAAATGATATAATTCAAACAAATGACCTTAATTCAATCCACTGCGACAGCTAGTGCAATTGGAAAGGTCATAAATAATTACATATAAATACATAATGAGAAATTATAGAAAAATATATAACGATAGAGAATGTATCTCTTAAAGAGCCCACACAATTGATACCTTACACATATGGGCCAACTAAAATTCAACATACTAAAAAATTAACCATAGAAAACAATAAAGAAATATCATGACTTAATTTAGAAATGCCCCCTTTTTACATATTTGCAACTTTGTGTATGTAAACTAATTTGATGATAAAGTGTGCCCTAAATTATTCCCCAAAATCCAGATCCAATGTTTTGTTCAGGCCTTCAGGTTGTAATGTGCCTAATTTGTGAATCCAGAAAAATTCACGTTGGCATAAATTATTAAATCTATCTCCTCCTCTTTTGGTGCATTTTATACATTTAATTCCCATGATTTTCAACAACGTGGGGTCTCCCTGATGGAATTGGTAGAAATGCCTGGAGACGCTATGTTTTTTGCTTTAGTTATTATTAATAATATTACTACTCTTTATGTGCAATATGTGTATGAGCATTACTACTACAGTTACTAAACTAGCAATTTAAATTTGGCTCTAAAATATATATTAAATTATCTACAAACGGGGTAAAACAAACCAAAAAATCCCTTTAATTCACACCTGTTAAAATCAGATGAATAACGGAAATTACATAAATAGGGTGCTTTCTGAAATGGGAAGCACATTTCTTTCCGATGAAACCACTTTCTGACGGTGGAGAAACGCGTCAAAGCTTTATATAATTCCTTCTATAACCATCATTAATACTTTCCATATGCGAGCCTTGGACTGACTTTCCAGATGGTCATGCACGAGGAGCAACTTTAATTTGTGAACGACGCACGTACCAGATTGCCGGTCAGTGGACCTTACACGTGCAACCTCTTGCCGAGTGATATATACAGCCGAACCAATGAAAAATACCACACCTGTGTCCGACATCCGGAACTCATGGTGAATTAATGTCATCTTCAGTGCTGGTAAGAGACAATTGAATTATATACTTTTAAACCAGTCAACGATCGTTTGTAAACTAAAAATCACCAGTAATTGACACATGTGGTAGAAATAATCTCACGGGTATTTGAATAAGAGACTATTGTTTCTTTGAACACAAGCTTTATATAATTCCTTCTATAACCATCATTAATACTTTTTATATGCGAGCCTTGGACTGACTTTCCAGATGGTCATGCATGAGGAGCAACTTTAATTTGTGAACGACGCACGTACCGAATTGCCGGTCAGTGGACCTTACACATGCAACTTCTTGCCGAGTGATATATACAGCCGAACCAATGAAAAATACCACACCTGTGTCCGACTTTCGGAACTCATGGTGAATTAATGTCATCTTCAGTGCTGGTAAGAGACAATTGAATTATATACTTTTAAACCAGTCAACGATCGTTTGTAAACTAAAAATCACCAGTAATTGACACATGTAGTAGAAATAATCTCACGGCTATTTGAATAAGAGACTATTGTTTCTTTGAACACTAACAAGGTTCCAGCGTATATTACAGAACGTCAGTGCACTGGCAATATCTGCTACATTGTATCTTTGATATATGGAAACACTCAAGAGCATATGAGGAATTTGGTCGTATACTCTGTTGCAATATATTCCACTACTGTTGGATCAACAGCTATATACACAACAGTGAACTGAATTGTTTCTCTTGTACACAAATTGATTCTGCTTTTCTGATTTTTGCTTGCAGGAGATTATGGACTAATCAGTTATTTACATCTGTGGTTGAGAGACTACAAATTTGTCCAGTTTAACCCAATATTGATGGTTATTTGAATATTTATTATACATTTTTTTATGTTCTGTTTTAATAAATTGGTATATTTTATCTGAACAGGTTTCACTCTATTTAACCCTTAGCACATTCATATATATATATTTTTTCTTCTATTTGTTTTTTAACTGGCTAATGCAGGAACCGGTATTAGGAAAAGCGCTCTAGGAGTTAATTTTTATACAGCACTTTATATTGAGCGCCATAGTGTTTTGGATACCATTTGTTCTAGTGTTTTTCTGCATACCACGGAGATGCTAATATTATGAGTTGTAAAAAGTAAAGAATTTTCTGTTTATAATTGGGCCAATACAGCTAAAATATTTTTAAATGAAACAAGCACTATGGGCCTGATCCAGACCTACGCTCGGATGCGGTTTTACGCTGATCGTAAACAGTCTGAAAATCTTTGCATATGGGCCTTAATCGTAACTGCTTCGTATTTTCGATCATGGGGACGTGCCTGCCATACGAAAGTCGTAACCACGCACCGAGGGTGGGATGAGGCATTTAAATTGTACAGTATGGGCGTGCTAAGCATCGTTAATACGCAATGAACGTACGCACGGCCGCGGGTATGAACACAAAAGTTAAGATAGGGTTTGCCGAGCGTATGGAATTTAAACTAGGTACGAGCATGGGGGGTGCCTATTGCCGTGCATCGGTGGTACGTTCGGCGTTAATACGCTACGCACAGGAGCGTAGGTCTGGATCAGGCCCTATGATTCCGAAAACTGCACAATTTAAAGGCAAGTCTGATTTGACATATTTTTGCCATAAATTAGAAGATTTAATGAAATCTGAAATGCGACATTGGTGGGATTTGACCACCTTACAAAAATTTAAAGATAAGAAAATTATTCCAAGAGGTCTTAAGGCCCCCATACACTAGAGCGATTATACGGTAATCACGTGTAATCGATCGCTCTGGGGAGAGGCAAACGATATCGGTGCCATATACCGCGCTACTTTCAAACGATAATCTCCTGAAAATGTGTTGAAAGCCCGATGTTCCAACCACTTTAATCGTTCAGAAAAAATTGCTTTTATCCATACACAACACGTTAAATTTCAGTTCTCATTCGATTTTTCTACTGTATTTACATAAGGGGCGTCCCTCGGCTGTCTGTTCTTTTCAGCAAGTATTTGCCATTAACTTCCTGTACACGTATATTCATATGCATTACAGCCATAACCCAGCGAGATGGACTGTGGTGACCTTGATGCGGCAGAGGGCTAAGAAGCTAAAGCTAGTGCGGCGGCTGCGGAGTTGTTGGGCGAAAGACTGGCTTAAAAAGAGAAAGTCGTTCTCTCATATGTCCCTTTTAAATGAAATTTGTGAGAATAATCCTGATGACTTCCGAAACTTTCTGCGTATGGATGATGAGACCTTTGAGTATTTGCTGAATATGGTGAAGCCATACATTAAAAGACAGGACACAAAGACTAAAGCTAGTGTGGCGGCTGTGGAGTTGTTGGGCAAAAGACTGGCTTAAAAAGAGAAAGTCGTTCTCTCATATGTCCCTTTTAAATGAAATTTAAACGCCACACATTAAAAGACAGGACACAAAGATGCGGACTGCCATCACGCCTGAGCAACTTCTCGTGGCAACCCTGCGCTTTCTGGCTACTGGGAGGTCATTCGAGGATCTAAAGTTTAGCTGTGCAATTTCAGCTCAAGCTTTGGGGAGGTTGATACCAGAGACATGCGAGGCATTGTATAAGTGCCTGAAAAGGGTATATTTTAAGGTTTTTTGTTTTTTTTTATATTTTAAGATGTGATATTGACTACTGCATGCTTCTTGTTCTACTCAACATTTTGCCCTACAGCAGGTGACAGGCATAACTAAAACACATGGTAACAAATAACAAATGTCTTTGTTGTCAAGTTTTGCTAAACCAATACCAATACAAACTAAACAAAAAAACAAATATAAACAATAAACTTTAATAACACACACACAACAGTAACAAATAAGATCCAAAACATTAACTAAATAAATAAATAACAACAAATAACAATAACTCAGACTACAACTGTTCGTAGTGGTAAGAGTTACCGCTGTAGTCTGCATGGGGTTGTGGGTGGGGTATGGGGGTTGAGGAGGCCAATGGAACATAGTGGGTCCTCTGACCCATTGGAGGAGGCCATGGGGGTGAGGCACAGGGAGGTGCATGTTGTTGGTGGCCAAAGTGCTCTGTGGTGGCAAGGTTGGCCAGGTAGGTGCCGCTTGTTAGTTCTGACCGTTTGGCCCTGTAGAGGACGTCATTCATGAGCCTCTCTGCCTCGTCAGCACACTTAGTGTTCAAGGCCTTAATGTGCTGGCGTACACCACCCCCAATGCGTCATATCTGTCCGTGGTCTTTTGGGTAAAGAATTTCTCTGCCATTTCCAACACCTGAGTGGTCATGGCATCATTGGGGTCCACTTTCGGGGTGTTTTCCTCCCTCTTTTGGCGCATGGTTGTGGTGTGCTGTTTTGGGAACGGCTGCTTTCCACCATGACTTGCGATGTTGAGGGTACTTCGCTGAAAACAGAGGGCTGAAAACATAATACAATGGAGATCAGTAGGTGTATGCTAAAAAGCAAATATGGCAAGTGTAATAATGTGTTATTTTTGTTTTGCAGTTGCCCCAAAACCCAGAGGAGTGGCATAGAGTTGCAGAAGACTTTGAACGGAAATTGAATTTCCCTAACTGTGGAGGAGCCATTGACGAAAAGCATGTGAGAATCACGCCACCTGCAAACAGTAGTTCTCAATACTACAATTATAAAGGATTTTTAGCATTGTGTTGATGGCAATCGCGGATGCAAATTACAAATTTTTGTATGTAGATGTGGGCAAAAATGGAAGAGTCTCAGACGGTGGTGCACATGAGCAGACAACATTCATGGACCAGATGAAGCATGGCAAATTAAATCTGCCATCCCAACACGAGTGCAAATCTGGCCTTAACTTTGTTTTTGCTGCAGATGAGGTGTTTGCCCTCCATCAACACATTCTGCGCCCTTTCCCGCAGAGTTTTGAAAACGGAAAGACGGATTTTTAACTATCGGCTATCTCTGTGCAAGGTGTGTTGTGGAGAATGCCTTTGGAATCATGAGAAATAAATTTAGGATCTATCATACTAACATTAACTTGAAACACGAAAAGTTGTGTTGGGTTGTGCTTGCCACCTGTGCTGTACATAATCTATTGCGCAGGAAAAGCAACCAACATGCTAACCCCCCTGAAGCCCTGGACACACTACATCATCCAGAGGAGAGTGAGATGTGGACACCTTTGCAGCCATCTACTTATAGAAATGCCACTCAAGTTGCAAAGGTGACCTATGACTCATATGTACAGTATTTTATGGGTGATGGGGCTAATCCATGGCAGGATGACAGGATATAGTAAATACACTTTACACTAAATACACTTTATAGCTATATCAATAAAAAACAATGAAATGTGCAAATTTGTGTCTTAATATTTGCTGTATGTCATGCTCACCATGCCACTTTCGTCCAGAGGGTCCACATGGGTGTTTGGCGACGCATCTATGGTGTAAACCGATGGTGCTGCAGTTTCGGTTTCCAAGGTAAAGGACAGCAGGCTGAAATACCACAACCACGGAGTGTACACCTGGTCCGCACCAGCCCCAGATCTTTTGGAGTCGTTTATTTTGCTCATATATGGCTCCTGACTTATATGGGACATACTGTAATATAATAACGATTTATAATAGGAAGCAAGGACTACTTACCCGAAATCTCGATTTGGAAAGTTTCGATGACGTGAAGAATCTTGCCACGGAACGAACAATCCCACAGCAACAGTGATGAGAAAGTTATGAAAAACTTTCGTCCAGTACGCACTTTTTATTTGCTGGGTCCAGACAGTTTTAATGGAATTAATTCCTTCAACTATACAAAATCACTCCGCTGTGGCAGACATTTTAGTGTGATGGAGACAGAGACAGACAAGGTGATGGACGCTAATGATGCTGGTGGCGGAGGTGACCCAGCCAACACCTCAGTAGACAATAGTGCTTTAACTGATGATGGCTGCCAAGGTGAAAGGCCAAATGCCGAAAGTCTGACCCAAAAAAAAATAATTAAGATAACAGAAAAAAAAACCACAACCCCTTCTAATATGGAGGAAGACCTTTGTTTCATGCCCATGACAAGTGCTGAGGTCGAGACGATTGTCTGGTTGTTCGACAAATGGGATTACAATTGCCATCTGAAAATGTACCCAGCAGTGAATGCCCGTAAAAGAAAAGTTATGACAAGAGTTATCTAAGTTCGGCCATTACTACCAGAAGCAACAGGTGCAGAAGCGCTGGTCAGACCGGAAGGAAAAGACACGGTTGGATAAGATCAGGAAAATTATAAAAAGTACGTTTAAGGAAGACACACCAACATATTAATACTCTCCTTTTGTTCCTTGCTTGTTTTCATGCTCTCTTTCTGTAGCAGGAACCGCGTGGCACTGTAGTTTGGCATAAAATGGTGGCCATGAGAATGATGGAATACATCTTTCTTGTCATTTCAGGAAAGAATCTTCGAGCAACTGATAAAGCATCCATTACTGGAAAGATCAGTACTGTTGAAAAAGGTAATTTTTCTCCTAAACGTTCTTGTGCAGCACAGTGCCCATAGCACATATTGATAATTGCATTCCTTTATAGAAAAGGATTCTGGCAAGAAGGGATCTGGTGCTGAAGCTCAAATCGACAATATAAGCAGCACTGAAAAAGGTTAGTATTTTGTGTGGGTGGCACAGTGATGAATGCAGATATTCTGAAAGTAAAATATTGAGTGTGTCCATATTTCAATTTTTCCTTTGCAGGTGTCATAGTTATATCGGACGAAAGCACTCCCAGTTCTAGTGGGGAGCAGACCACGGATGAGGTGAAGGCCAACGAGGCAATCATAACTAAGGCTAAAGATTGCATCCAGCAACTACGCAAAATAAATAAAACTGTTGATTCCATCTTTTGCCAGCTTGTTGAAATAAAAAGTAGGGCCAAACAAAATGCAAGAAAACAAATATAACCGTTAAATATCGTCTCTGGTTCTTTAATATATAGTCTTTTGTTCATTGATATGTTATAATTTGTGGATATGCTGCATGAAGCTTTTTTCTTTTTTTGTATGGCGTCGTTGGCCATTTCAATCATGTTGTGAATGTTCATTTAAAAAACTACCAAAAATAAGTTTTTTGCTGGACAATAAACAAAATTCTTGGCTGAGATTGTGTGGTCTGTTTTTCTTACACCTTCTGAGAAATAACACTTTGTACTTTCCACAATGGCACCACATTAACTCCAGTGTATGGTACTATTCTGTTATTATTCTGCTGATTAACTTCTATTGCTATGGCGCCACATTCGAAATAGTCCCGGTTCAAAAGGAAGGCCAGACCGCTTTAATCACTTTATCTTCTGATGTGGTGCCGAGTAGTCTTTGGTAATACACATCTTTTGTGCCGCAATGCAAGGATGAGACAGTGCTAATGTGGGGTTTCGCCAGGAAGAATAGTGACAGGACAGTGGACGCACAACCTGCTATGGACACATAAACCTGTCATATCCTTTCCCATAGTCCTGCCTACAAGTGTCGTCACGGCATTGTGTACAATTTCACGATAATCGTTAAATGGGTATGCACTATGCGATTTTACAGGGTATCGCAAGGTTTCACACGACAAAAAACAAACATTTAACACGACTAAATCATCGTACGAAAGCTCCTTTGGAGCGATTATCGTTCGGTTGAAACAAAAATCGCTACTAATTACATGATAATTGCACGATCGGGCAGATAATCGCTCTAGTCTATGGGGCCTTTAGGGTCTTTAAAGCATCTTCATTTCAGAATTATGAGAGCTTTTGGACAAAGTGGAATGATATACTTGATAATTGTTCCTTCAATTTAATGTCATTATTGATATAATATAGAGAAGAATAAGTAAATGAACTACAAAAATTAATTACTAAATAAAAGGAGGAGGTGAACAAATTTCAGAACTCTCCACCATTTAAAGATAAAATGAAATAAATTGACATTAAACTGAAGACGTATGAACATACAATTATTGAGGGGAAAAAATGAAAAATTCTGTAGAGACAGTGATGACTATAAATATAATAGAGTATGCACTTATAATAAAAAGTATAAAGATAAAAGTGAATATCCGATGAGAACCAATAAATTTAGGAAAAATAACAAACCAAATTCTAATAAGTCATATCAGAATCCTAATGTTAACCACCTGAAAACTACCCATCCTTCTAACCCCACATGTATTATAAATTCAGTTAAGAACACTCCACCAATCAACACCAGATCAAATTATAGCTATTTAGTCAAACCACATAGATGCAAATGTCCTTTCTACTTCCCACTCCCAACATGAAGATTTTTTAGGGAAAACACACAACCCAATGAATACACAATTTTCAATTTCTGTAAGCAATCGCTTCCAGACTCTAGAACCTCAATCACCAAAAAGAAGAAGAGAGTCAGACCAAGAGGAGCTAGAGGCGGTCAATCCAAAAAACAACACAAACCCCATTTACAACAAAGGTAGATGAATTGAATTGTACGGGAGTCTTTAACTTCTCCTCGAAAACACTCACAGAGGCACAACTTTCTTTATTGAAACGTGGGTTGAAATTCTCCTCTACATCCAAACCAAACTGCTTTGAATTGTTCATATCACTAAACAAATATGTAAGAGCGATTTGCAGGAAGAAATATTTTGGATTGAAATAAACCCCCAAGGTTAAGCAGGATATTGACCTTTAGATAACTTTAGACAAGCCCATATGGGAGACAGATGAACAGGAAGCTATAAATATTTTGATTGATTTAATAGAAACTATGGATGATGAGGATGTTTCATCCTTAGTCCCTGAGAACCTGGTCACCTTGGATGCTGACATAAGGCCTTCCAGGTTCAAAAGAAAATCCAATTTTTTTTCCTATGCAGTATAAAAATGGGCTAATTGATGCCTTTTATAAAAAATACTCGAAACAAATTTAGGAAGCTTTGTGAGAAGGAAGAAAGAACTATCTATAACAATAATTTATCAATACATGAAAGGAACTAATGTCTGATAAATCCTTAGTGATCAAGTCAGCAAAAAAGGGGGGAGGGGTGGTCGTAATATCACAATATATGACAGAAGCCAATAAACAACTTTCAGATATTTCTACATATAGAATTTTACGGGGGATCCCACTTTAGTGTATCAGGCTGAACTTATTACCCTGCTTGAGGAATACCTCTCTAAGGGGGTTATAATTTGTCAAACCTACGACTTTTTGCTTCCCAAGTTCCCGGTGGTACCAATCTACTACCACCTTCCTAAGATACATAAGAGGGTGGTAGATCCTGTATCTGGGATACAGTCCTTAACCTCTAATCTCTCGTTCTTTGTGGACACTCACCTACAGGAAAAGGCCAAAGCTCTAAAGTCTCATTTGAGGGACACTATGGATTTCTTAGAATGTATATCTGAGATAGATTGGAACCTATCCTTTTTGTTGGTTACTTGTGATGTCCAAGCTTTATTCTCCAATATCCCCCACGATGAGGGAATAGGAGCAGTGTCTTATTATCTGGAAAGGGATTCATCCCTTTCTTCAGATCTAAAGGACTTTATTTTGAAATCTATAGAATTTATTCTAAAACATAATTCTTTTTTGTGTGATGATGATTATTATTTACAGATTCTTGAAACGGCTATGGGGACGAGGTTCGCGCCCAGCTTCGCCAACCTCTATATAGGGAAGTTGGAGCAGGAGCTCATTTGGGGGGGTGACCTGGGCGTGACCCTCATCCTATACCGTAGATTTATTGATGATCTGTTTTTATTTGGAGAGGTACCCCGGATTCTTTTTTAGAGTTTTTTTGACAAACTAAATACCAATAATTATAATATGAAATTTACTTGCTCTTTTGATTCATCCATTATCACATTTTTGGACATAACTGTGTACATTGAGAACAATAAATTAATGACTAAAACATATTCAAAACCTGTTGACACTAACAACTATATAGGATATACAAGTAACCACCAAAGGGAATGGATCAACAACATCCCAAAGGAAAAATGAGACATATAAGAAGGAACTGTTCCCAGGTTGAGTCCTACAAAGAACAAGCGAGTACCATTCTTACAAAATTTAAAGAAAAGGGATATCCTAATTCTATTCTGGAGACCGCTTTTTGTGAAGCATTAGAAGTTGATAGAACAGAATTACTGATCCCCAAAAATAACAATAAAAGCAGGAAATCTGATGTTGTAGGAGAAGAAAGGTCCTTAACCTATGTGTCAAAATATAATAAGTCAAAATTAACAAAATCATTTAAAGAAATTATCAAACATTACTTCTAAACCCATTCCTAACATCAATCCTACCTGTAAAGTCTCATGTAACCTTCAAAAAGGCAAAGAACCTGAAGGATTTCTTGGCCCCCTCTTTTTTAGACACAAAACAGAGGGATAAAACCTTCACATTTTTTGGCATTTAAAGGGTGTTTTAAATGTGGCAAAAATAGATGGCTAACCTGTTCCCATATTTTTAATAAAACAACCCAATTTCAATCATCGGTAACTCATCTCTCTTTCCCCATAAAATCATTCATCAACTGTGAAACCAAATTTGTGATCTATGTCCTGAGTTGTACATGTCATCTCCAATATGTGGGGCGTACGGTAAGATGCCTGAAGACGCGATTCCTTGAACCTAAAGAATACTAAACATAGCGTCTCCAGGCACTTCCACCAATTCCATCAGGGAGACCCCACGTTGTTGAAGATCATGGGGACTGAATGTATAAAATGCACCAAAAGAGGAGGATTCACAAATTAGGCACATTACAACCTGAAGGCCTGAACAAAACATTGGATTTGGATTTGGGGAATAATTTAGGGCATACTTTATCATCAAATTAATTTATCTACACAAAGTTGCAAATATGTAGAGAGATGGCATTTCTAAAATAAGTCATGATATTTTATTATTGTTTTCTATGGTTAATATTTTAGTATGTTGAGTTTAAGTTGACCCATATTTGTAAGGTATCGATTGTGTGGGCTCTTTAAGAGACACATCCTCTATCGTTATATATTTTTCTATATTTTCTCATTATGTATTTATATGTAATTATTTATGACCTTTCCAATTGCACTAGCTGTCGCAGTGGATTGAAGTAAGGCCATTTGTTTGAATTATATCATTTATTTATATTTATATGAATTAATTATCTAGTTCCAGACTTATCTGTCTTTTCTGGATATTTAAATATACTACAATCTATAGATAATCGGTTCACCTTATATTGGGTCTTTGAAAATGTAACTAAATAATTTTAGATCTTACATTATTCAAAAATAGGACATCCGTATTATGTCAGAATTATTGGATATTATTATTGTGATATTTCATTGTCTTAGATACTTATTGTTTTGTTATATATATATATGTTATGTATAATATGTTAGAATGTATGGGGAGTGCGCACTGTAACTTTTGTATAGGAGTTAAGGATAAAGGGGTAGATCCAGAACTACGTGTGTGCGTACGTATTTTAGCGGTGCGTATTTTCGTACATATAAGGTCGCTACACTCCCCACAGCACATCCCTTGCACGGACGTATTTTCTCAAATTACGCTACCCAACCCCTACCTTAACTTTTCTTAACGTAACAGCATACGTCCGCTAACGGGCGTACAGACTACGCGAAC
>WWET01003037.1:165235-185933 GCA_011038615.1 Limnodynastes dumerilii
CATGCGTAGTAACTATTTTACGTAATCTACGTATCGTTTCTTTATGTAGATTGCGTATATGCGGTCTTTAAGACTGCAAAATTACATTGTCTTTCCTTGCATTTATGCCCCTTTTTATGCATGCTAATACTTTATTGGTCCTTGCAGCTGGTGCTCAGCATTGAGCACTATTGCTATGTCTATTGTCCACAAGCACCCCCAAATGTTTCTCCATTAAAGATGTTGTTTCCTAGACCCAGTTCCCTTATTTTGTGGACCAACCTCTTGTGTGGCACTGTATCAAAGGCTTTTGCAAAATCTAAGTAGATCACATCTACTGCACTACCCTGGTCTAAGTTCAAACTAACTTTATCATAGAAGCAAATTAGGTTAGTTTGGCATGACCTATCTTTCACAAATCCATGCTGATTCTCACTAATAATCTTATTGCACATCAAGAAATCCTGTATATTATCCCTTAGTATACTTTCCAGCAGTTTCCCAACTATTGATGTCAGACGTGCAGGTCTATAATTACCCGGTTGTGATCTTATTCTTATAACGGTCTAGCAATTTCTGAATGTAGCTCCATTAGAACCCTTGGATGTATGCCATCAGGGCCAGGAGCTTTATTTATCTTAATTTTCTTCAACCGCCTTTGGACTTCTTCTTCGGTATGTATTCTTTATATTGAAATGTAACAAATCAGAATCGTATTATTATTTAAATTTTCTACAAACGGGGTAAAACAAACAAAATCCCTTTAATTCACACCCGTTCAAATCAGATGAATAACGGAAATGACATAAATAAGGTGCTTTCTGAAATGGGAAGCACATTTCTTTCTGATGAAACCACTTTCTGACAGTGGAGAAATGCATCAAAGCTTTTTGTAATTCCTTATATAACCATCATTAATACTTTTTATATGCGAGCCTTGGACTGACTTTCCAGATGGTCATGCATGAGGAGCAACTTTAATTTGTGAACGAAGCACGTACCAGATTGCCGGTCTAACGGCTTCACCACGCTTACTATCGGTGGACCTTACACATGCAACCTCTTGCTGAGTGATATATACAGCTGAACTGACGAAAAATACCACCCCTGTGTCCGACATTCGGAACTTATGGTGAATTTATGTCATCTACAGTGCTGGTAAGAGACAATTGAATTATATACTTTTAAACCATTCAACGATCGTTTGTGAACCTTAAAAATCACCAGTAATTGACACATGTGGTAGAAATAATCTCACGACTATTTGAATAAGAGACTATTGTTTCTTTGAATACTAACAAGGTTCCAGCCCATATTACAGAACGTCGGTGCACTGGCAATATCTGCTACATTGTATCTTGGATATATGGAAACACTCAAGAGCATATGAGGAATTTGGTTGTATACTCTGTTGCAATATATTCTACTACTGTTGGATCAACAGCTATATATACAACAGTGAACTGAATTGTTTATCTAGTACACAAATTAAAACTGCTTTTCTGATTTTTGCTTTGGGTATAAGTAAATCATTCACTAGGAGCCTTAATTCCTACCATCATTTAAATTAGTAATACTAAAAACTTTTTTTTTCTTTAAATGAAGTCACAAAATGTTAACAATTGAGAACAGTACTATTCAAAAGTGCATTGTAATATTTGTAGAGGGGCGTTTTTAGTGTTTAAATTAAATTTGCTCGTTCAATTATCTAATATGTCCAAGCCGCAACCATACTATCTGCATTGCAAATGACAAGGCATTATTACCTGATTACATTAATAGACAAATGATATTCAAAGGTCATAATCTTTACCCTTCATACCTCTCACAGCAAACTAAAGACCATCCTATTGTAAGCTTTGCAGGATAGGAATGGGTTAAAATGACACTCCAAGGCAATCCCTAAGGCAATGTGTCTGGAGTTCAGGCTCATAATTAGTCAACTTGATGCATTGCTCCCTATTTACACAGTGTAGGAGAAATGTTCCCCATGAGATGTATTGTCTCAATGATGTCAAAATTCTCAGCATGAAGTTTCTGCAATGAAAGTGCTGACAGTATTCTCAAGCACAGGTATAGAAAAAGAATTTGACCCAATAAACTGTCCTGTATTTATCCGCACATTAATAACTGCTGTATGGATGATGTATTTATTATTTTGATTTATTTTCTGAGAGAGTCCTAAAGTACCAGAAGCTTGTGCAGAATAAATAAATAAATAACATGTCATAATCAAATTGTGTGCACACAATATCAAGGCATGGTATTTATAGTATAAAGTAAATTGCAACATAATTACCAGTGTAAAGTACCAGGTTAAAAAATAGAAAGTATTTTTAACTTCCTTCTGATAAACTAGACCAGGGGCTGTCAAACTTTTAATACCCAACACCCACTTTTGTATTTTTGTTGATAGCAAAATTTCCTTACTGCTCACTGGTGCCACAGTAACTCAGGGCCACCAAACCCTTACCGCCCAATACGAATGCTTGAAATGCCCACTAGTGGGTGATAGTAACCAGGTTGACTATCATTGGGCTAGACAGTTCAAGCTGCATGGTGTCTGGGTTATTTTGTCACTCAGAATACCCCACTTACTTAACCATATGTGAATAAAAAAGGCAAGAATTATTTTTAAATCACTTAAATAAGTGTTCATTATATTAAGGAGCCAATATTACTACTTTCATTGCTAAAGGTACAATAAGTATTTATGACAAGGGCAAAGTCTCAGATTCTTCTTTTCTTTCCTGTCCTGTCCCTCTGTCCGGTTTTAGTTTGCTCTGTCCTGTTCAGTTGGTGCATCTGTGTATGCCAAGTGTCCTGCCAAACATCGCAGAACTGCATTATTTATAGGTATGTACTTAGACGCTCTGTCTGTCTCTTTGTGCTGTCATGTTCTAACCCTCCACTCTGTCTTCTTCTCTTCTGTGTGCTTCCACTGCTCTGTCTGCTCATTTCCACTCAGTCTTCTTATTTTCTTTCCTGTCCTGTCCCTCTGTCTGGTTTTAGTTTGCTCTGTCCTGTTCAGTTGGTGCATCTGTGTATGCCAAGTGTCCTGCCAAACACCGCAGAACTGCATTATTTATAGGTATGTACTTAGACGGTTAATTTATAATCAGGGTGAGGGTTAGTTTTAGGGTTGAGGATAAGGCTATTGTAATACCAAATACAGAAAGTGTTAGCATTACAGTATTCTATCTGAAAGGTGTAAGTTTAAGACAGGGAAATATTGATAAGTTAAAACTGTTGATACAGACCCCGCTCTTCTCTGGGCCTTGTAGCATCTGCTCTCCTTATTCCCATGGTATTTACGCCACTACCTACACCCACTATAGATATGCCTCTGACTGCCCCCTTGCAATGACTCACCCCCTCTTGTTGGCCTGGCTTTCCAATCTGTATTTTAAAATATTACGAACATTCCAATTTTCCCTCCTATGCCCTTTTCTTTGTTGATCAGAAACTATTGCCCTATGTCACTAATTCTCTTTTATCAGAAGTCCGGACTGGAATCAGTGTGCAGTGTGAAATCCATAGGTACGGATATGCATGCATTCCGCCCTCGTTTTTAGGTGCATAATGGCACTTACGAGTGCCATAGGCAACCTTAACTAAGGGTGCGTATTTTCCTTCTTACGTAGGGAAACTAAGCACTGAGAATCACCAGCCCTCCCTCCCTGGCTAATCTACATCCCTCCCCCCACCCACTTTACCTAAGTTTTCACAGAGGCTGCACTTGCAAGCCTCCTTTTACTTTAAAAACTATGGGCCTGATCCAGACTTAATAACGACAGCTAATTTACGCATGTGGCTTGCATAAATCTGGCTGTGGAAACACACTGTGCATGCATGCGGCAGATATTACACATCTGATCATGCGTAACGCCGTATGATAGGGTGTGATATTCCTATGGAAGCCGATTATACGCATTGTTGTTGGGGGGTACAGTAAAGCTGGGGCTGAGTTAGGCACTTACATACGACAAAGCATTACGTACAACCAGAGATATGCAAGGAAAAGTTAAGGTAGCTAAGTTATATACATGAGAGGGGAGTGCATTATCTTTAGTGGTGCGTGAGTTAGGTACGCTAGCATACGTAAATGACCTTAAGTCTGGATCAGGCCCTATGTGTGGTTCTTAAAGCCTGCACGTAGAGAAGCTATGTACCTAAAGGCTACGTAGCTTGTGTAGTCAATATGACTATGCATGCGCAGTAGCCATTTTCATAAAAATATGCACCTAGGTGTAACTCAGATCCTCCATCCTTAAATTTCTACACATACATGGTACAATTGCAATCCAACTAACGCAACCCATGTGTGTAAATCAGCTTGCATTATTAAATCTGGATCTGGTCCATAATCCCTAAAATAAAAAGTCAGATAGGTTAAAAATCATAATCGCAAAAAGTAAAGAATCCTCATCTCATTTGATAAAATGGTATACTTAAAAATATTATTACTATTAGCCATATAACATGATCATCAAAATAAACAAAAAGTCCTCAGAAACAAAGTAATGTGTCCTATGAAAGATAGTTTTGCATATTAATGAGTATAAATGACTGTGTTACATGTCATTGTGCAGCAGATCAGGTGGATAATGTTAAATTGCCATGTTGCTCTTTCTGAAAACTAAGCTTAATTTATGTGTTATCCTTTAACAAACTGTGACTGGCAATGAGATATACTCCAACATCACCTTCTTGCATACTGCGACTGTTATTATGTCTAAAGTTTCAGGTCAGTTTTATGTGTGTTTTTATTTTGTTTACTTTGCTTATATTAATTTTATGTGTGTTTTTATTTTGTTTACTTTGCTTATATTAATTTTATTATGTCCTTATTTAATAGTGAATATATAATTTGCTATATTAAAACATGTTTTAATGATCATCTTATGTTAGGTTTTTAGATTACTCCTTAATAAAAACTTCATTATACATTACACTATATTTAGCATTACATTTCTGTTTTTTCACCACATTTCACCTGCCCACTCAAAATGTTTTTGAAAAAATGGTTTCCTTGGGAACTGGGATGAGCAAAGAGAATTTTTGTAATTACACTGCTTATTATGAGAGACAGTGGTGCACCATTCTATGCCACCTGAGTCTTGTCTAGCAAAGACAATGACGAATGGTCATTTGCATTGCAGAGATCAAGTGTTGATAGGGCAGGGTCACATGCTTTACATGACACCTGAGGAGATCATCAGTCGCCTCCATGACTGGTATGGCGACACTAGCCACCAGTCACTTAGGTATTCTGTCTGGCATGTGAACAAAACATCATCATTAAAACTCTGCCAACTGATAATGGCTTAAATCACTGTAGCTTTAACCATTCAATGAATATACTTCAATGAATGAATTCAATATAAGAATGTTCAAATGGTATATGTTAAAACCACCAGCATTTATAATATAGCACTGGTTATTTCATGATTTTATAGAAACTTTATTTACAAAAGATTTTTTTTTTCCTATTAGCCTCCATAAGCCTAACATTACTGGTTATTTTATATAAAACAAATGAGAAAAACAACAGGTAAAATAGACTGCTTATAATTCTGTTTAATATCCATTACATTATTATCCACCAGCAGCTCAGGTTAAATAAACTTTAATTATTTTAAACACCTCAGCAAATTTTTAAGCAATGTTCTAAATGCAAAGTGTATTATAAAGCATTAACAGGACTTAATCACATGACATATGTGTAAATGGAATCTGCGTCTATCCTACATACAGTAAGCCTTCATTTCAGATTTCTCTTTTTGTTTGCACTAGTAAGATTTAATAAACATCATAGCGATATACAGTTAGTTCTTAGCAAGGCATTTGATTGACAGTTGAAGACTGTTTCACTGTCACTTTCATAGCCTCACACTTTTTATTCCCAGGTTTTCTACTGTCATTCGTGTCAGTGAGGAAAAAGCTCCTGTGGTACTGCCAGGCTCCTCTCTGTCAGGGGTTTGGGGCCTGGACTAATTCATGGCACTGCACTTTAATTAAACTGCAGCAGAGTAGTTTCCCTGGTAAAGTAAGTGTGGGAAGAGAATGTGTGTCAAAAGAGACATGCCTCTTACTGTGCGTGCTTTATTGTTGCACCACAGTAAATATATTGTGGGAATTCCCATGGAGCCACTGATAAACTGTATTATCAAGCTCTATAAAACAAGCAGTCTACCAGTGCAGGTTACTGTAGCGTGCAATTCCATTAATCCTCCTAATTTATTATATTATGGTTGTATATAAGTGCTTTTACATTATTATTCCTCTTTCATCACAATAAACCTTTTCGCTTTTACTGTTACATAGACGCTTTTATTATTTGTTGTGTCTGTTTTTAAAAATCTCTAAGCCATGGGCAGGCAAATAAAATTACTGCCTCTGAAATGTAAACTGCAACTGACATCTTTTTCTGCCATACAATTTAAACAATATTATTTTACCTTGTTGGCTGGCTAAAAATTGCCTCTCTGTGCAGACTTATTGAATTTTTATCTACTTATACTTCTTCCAGCAGCTTGTTCCTGGTATAGTGACTTGCTGCACTTAAAGCCTTAAACCCATAAATGTTTAAACTACTATATTGGATTTCACTATAATTGTTGTTTATATGCTCCTTAGTTCTGTTTTATTCTCTATCTATCTATCTATCTATCTATCTATCTATCTATCTATCTATCACTTTATTTTTATATTTCAATTGAGTTGATTTAAGACACACCCTATAATCCTCTACAGAAGCTACATTAAACTGTTTCAGAGAGAATAGTTTGTTAAAAGATGTAGAGCTAGCCTTTACTGTTCATGTGCATGTGTCCACAAACATTGGCGTTTACGGTACCACACAACTAGTTCCTGAAATTGAGATAAAATGGTAGATCCAGAGTCCAAAGCAATTGCACCAAACCATGGTGCAATGTCCTGGGGTCTAACGTAATGACTTTTTATTTTTCAATGCAGGGGAAATGACTTGCTAATTTCACACAATTTCTGTATGGCTGTATTTCTAAGCTGTTTACAGTAGAGCTGCAAATATCTCCTATCAACTCATTCAGTTAGCACATTTTACATTTGCCTCAACCTGCAGTTCAGTGTGGTTCTACCAAGGTGCAGATTTTTACCTTTTTGATGTTGAGCCTGTAGACACTGGATTTTTTTTTTTTTTTTTTTAAAGATTATGGTGCAGATCCCATGATAAATGACAGTTTCAAAATACATTAGAAATTGCATCAGATCATTTGATTTGATTTTTGAGAGCTCATAATTTTCATGATCAATTATGTCACAATGTCTGCTCAAATAATATAAACCAGAATTTTTGCCACTTGCAAGCGCTAAACTCTGCAGCCCCAAATATACCAAAAGAGATTCCCAATCTCCAAAAAACTGTGTAAATGTATAAAAAATGGATCAATATATTTCGGGGCGCTGAGAGAAATTGATGGGGCAATAAGCGGATAAATTAATAGATGTCGTGCAAATTACTTCAGAGTGCAAGTGAAAGTGCCTGTGCAATAAAGTAGGATAATATAATTTATATAGAAAGTGATACTAATTATAGTGAATTCAAATGTCCAGACTATTAAAAAGTCAATTCTTGATCCAAGTGAATATTCCACTAGTATCACTTGAAAAAGGGCAGTCGCCCGAAACGCGCTATGTGGCTCCACATTACCAGAATCCTTCCAGCTGAACCACTTGCCTGCCATCCAGAGGAGACTTCGTTCCATCCAGCGCTGCCTGGGCTGTCTAACACGCGCTCTCCCCTCCTGGATAAGATTGCCATCTGCGGACCAGTGTCTAAGGGAAGTTCCTGGTTTTATATTGTATTGTTTTAAGTCACAATGTTTTTAATCTGATGTAGTAAATGATTATATTTTAAACAACACCTGTTTTCCTTGCTTTGAAGGTACATATGGTAAAGTGAAACGGAGTGGTTTTGTTTACATCCCAGTGACTTGTAAAACGTGCAGGATTTATTTACAAAGATTGGATTTTTATGGGATATTTATTTGTTGCTTGCATACAACTTCCTTTGGAATATTCACTTGGATCAAGAATTGACTTTTTAATAGTCTGGACATTTGAATTCACTATAATTAGTATCACTTTCTATATAAATTATATTATCCTACTTTATTGCACAGGCGCTTTCACTTGCACTTTGAAGTAATTTGCACTACATCTATTAATTTATCCGTTTATTGCCCCATCAATTTCTCTCAGCGCCCTGAAATATATTGATCCATTTTTTATATATTTGCTCAAATAATATGTTTTTGTGTGCTTGTTAGCTACAATTCTCCTCTTTCTGCCCTAGAGCCTCCTTTGTGGAAGTGCATATGTAAATTTCTGTTTAAGAAAAGAGTTCTGGGAAATAATTTGCACAGATCCACCACTAAATAGTTTTAGTATGTACAGGTGACTTGTTACACCAATCAGGACTTCAAATCATTACATAAAGTAGAGATGTTGCTGATAGCAACTAATTATATTTTAGCTGACATTTTCTAGTATGTAAGCTAGAATCTGATTGGTTGCTATGGACAACATCTCCATTTTTCCTTCCCTGCAGCTTAGTAAATCTGGCCCCTAGTGTGTTCATAGCTTTACCCCCATCAGACCTAAAGAAAGCAAGTTGGAGTAAAGATTTTCTACTTTCAATAAATGACCCACCACTAGTTGTATTACCTGAAAAGTAAAATTGAAATCAACACTGTCATTTAGGTAAAGTTTTATCATCTATACTGGGCTACAAGTATACCAGTATACTAGATGGATAAAGAAACCCCAATGGATGTTAACAGATACCGTTTCCTACACCTTTGAATATTTTTGAAATTTAACGCAAAGACTGGTCATTTGTGGTCCTGTCAAGTATTATGTTCATACTTAGTGAAAATCCCATTCAAGTTATTGAACCTTTGCATTGTCCTGTGGTCTGACTTGTAAAGTTTGTTATATATGTTGCTACAGATAGTCTATGTTTTAAAAAACAAAAAAATAATAAAAATGGGACGGATTCACACTTAAGAAGAATGCTTCTTAAGTGCGTGGTACTAAAAATGTAGCTACTACGCATGCGTAGTCGCTCATTTCCACTATGTACGTATCATTTCGGTACGTAGATTGTGTATGTGCAGTCTTTAAAGAAGACTTCTTTTCTTCTGTAGTGTGAATCCGGCTCAATTTGATTAGCAGGTAATACAACTAACAATTTTCTTCAAAATTGTGTAAATCAAACTATTTTTTGTTGCCACTGTCTATTTCATCATCTTATTAATAAAATGCTTTTGTATTATGTATAAAATGAATCTCATTGACCTTATGAGTATCTTATTGATCTGTTACAATATACTATGTCCCCTAGGGGAAATGCTTGTCTTGCCTGAACTAGAGGGTGAGGCTATGCAAAAATATATTATAGACATTCTTAAATGGGGAGGGTGGGGGGATTTTACTGGTGTTTTCTTTTTAATGTCTATGATATTGTATTGACTACTGAGTTATTAATAAAATAATATTAATATCCTACATTGATTTTAGATTATGTTCTAAACTGAGTACGGAAATCTAAGCTAAAACTAAAAGAGAAACTAGAAGGCATATTGTTGGATATTGGTCAGGCAAGACGATGAATTGCATACTGGGGCACTTTGGGGCATGTATGTAAGAAAATGATCAAGTACAATGCAGTATATTTTTAGACTTTCCTGAACACTTGTCTCCTGCTGGATGTTTTTTTCTAAAGTCCTTGTACAAGATCTTTTATTTATATGGTGCCTCTAGTGCAGTGCTCCGCAACTGGTGTGCCGCGCCACACCAGTGTGCCGTACCAAGTTGGTAGGTGATGAAACCGAGCAAAAAAAAAAAACAGAAAAAAATGATGCAGTACACAGAGTGGCGATCGCTCTGTGTATATGATCTGCACCTCCAATTTCTCCCAGGAAGAGACCTGCTGGGAGACGTTGGAGGTGTAGAATCATATACACAGAGCAACTGCTGCTCTCTCTGTGTACCGTTGTCATTGTGCCCTGTGACCGTGACCTCCTCCTCCTCCCTCCCTCTCTGTAAAAGTAAGTGAAACGTGATGCAGGCACGTGACCTTCATGTCCCTGCATCACATCAATAAGAAGGAACAATACTGGTATAAGATATACCAGTGTACCAGCGCTAAAACCTGAATCTAATCTGCTGTATCAGCTGAAAAAAAAAATGTTTAATATAGCCGCAGAGTGTAACAGTGGGGCTCTCTCGGAGTCTAACCACGTGTAGATGGTTGGAAGTTTAAGCGGGTTCTTTGAAGTAGGACCGTTAGGTATCTAAGTGGATAATCAGCAGGTGTTCACTTAGGTATTGGTACAAGACAATTGCATATGCCTGGCAACGCGTTTCGTCCCGCTGTGGGACTTTTTCAAGCCAAAATAGTATCTTGGTGTGGAGAACCCGTTTTTATATCCTTATTGTAATTGGATATTATGATTCCATAACGATGATAACAAGATGAATGGGTTTTTTTCCTTCTAAAGTGACATTTTCTTTCTTTCCTGGTTATCAATCTTCCATATGTCTAATAATATTTTTAAATTCTTTGACTTGTCTACTCAATAAAAAAATAAAAAAAATTTGACAGTTTCTTAAAAATGGCAATTGGATAATTCATAACTAGATGAATAAATAAATACACAATTAAAATCCATCAATTTCCTATTTAATATACGCTAATTAAAACTTTATGATTATTTTTTGTATATAAATATAAATGAACAAAGTATATCTGGCAATTGTGCTGATGTTATTATTAAATTTTTAGATATAATAATATAAAATAAAAAACATAAAATGAGATATACAGAAAAAGATATAAGAAGAAAAAAAGATATAGGAAGAAAAACAACATTTGTGTGTGGACCCAGGATATCAGACTAAACCCTAAATGGTGTTTATTTATGAATATTGATATTTAATAGATATGCTCATATAGATAACTTCTCTATCAAACTATACATATACGCAAGTATAATATATACAAGTAGATAATGTTTCCACATAAGTGGTCTATAATGGAAAGAATCTGTTAAACGTATGGAGATATATATGTGTGAAGTGCATACACATAAACACATACATATACATACATGCATGTGCATATACACAAATATATACATATACATACATGGACATAATTAGATACATGGATATAGTTTTTGTTGTTTTATATTCCCATAACCAAAACCAAAACTAAAATTAAATTAGACAGTGATGGTGTTAAATCACGTTCCCTTCAATAAATAATTAATATTTAATAAATAAATGAATCATTAAATATGTGAATGAATGAATGAATAATCAAGAATAATGACAATGTAGATCAAAACTCTAATTCTAGTTCAAATTATAAACCCGTAGACTGAAATTCTAAACCCTCATTAAGACCTTCTGGAAATATAGTTTGTAGATTGAAGATCCAAAACAATTCTCGTTGACATAATCTATTGAATCTATCTCCTCCTCGATTAGTAGATTTTATATGTTCAATTCCAGTTAAGGTAAGATGCGTCGGGTCACTTCTATGTTTGATTTTAAAATGTCTAGAGACGCTATGTGTCATTAAACCTTTTTTAATGTTGTTTCTATGTTCTCTAAATCGGACTTTTAAAGATCTAGTGGTACGTCCTACATTTCAACTATTGGAATAGGCAATCTATCCATAGGTGAAAGGAAAGCTCTAAAACAACTACAAAAAGATAGAAATATAGTTATACGACAGGCTGACAAAGGAGGTGGAATAGCTATTCTTAATTTTTCACAATATCATGAAGAATCATTAAAACAACTAAATGATACCACAATATACAGAATATTAAAATCTAGCCCTACCAAACAATTTCAAACGGCTTTTAAAACTATTCTAATAGAAGCATTAGACAATAATTTAATTTCCAAAGAAACCTTTCACTTTTTATACAAAGAACATCCAGTCATTCCAATTTTTTATCATATTCCAAAATTACATAAGTCGTTATCCAATCCCCCTGGTCGACCCATTGTATCCAGTATAGATTCATTAACGTCCAACTTATCAGCATTTGTAGACTACCATTTACAAAAATTTGTCTTAAATCTGGATTCATATTTACGTGACACTTTGGACCTGTTACAAAAATTAGAAAATTTCATTTGGGATCCAGAATATGCTTTCCTTACTTTAGATGTAACATCTCTATACACACACATACCACATGACAAAGGTATTGAAGTAATTAGAAACACATTAATTCAGGACAAGTCATTTGACACTCTATTTATTAATTTCATCACTGAGTCCATCAAATTTATACTTGAACATAATTATTTTCTTTACGATGAGGTCATATATTTACAAATTATGGGAACGGCCATGGGCAAGTTTGTATTAGTTTTATGATAAGTGGAGGTGAAATGTAGATTGAATTGATTGTTATTTAAATACTGGACGAATGCGTTAGCTTCCGTTTCATTGCCACGCCAAATTGTGAACAAGTCATCAATGAATCTATAGTAACGCACCAAATTTGCCCCAAATGGGCCCCCCCGCACATGTAGGTCTTCAAAAGCACCCATGTACAGGTTGGCAAAACTTGGGGCAAATTTGGTGCCCATGGCCGTTCCCATAATTTGTAAATATATGACCTCATCGTAAAGAAAATAATTATGTTCAAGTATAAATTTGATGGACTCAGTGATGAAATTAATAAATAGAGTGTCAAATGACTTGTCCTGAATTAATGTGTTTCTAATTACTTCAATACCTTTGTCATGTGGTATGTGTGTGTATAGAGATGTTACATCTAAAGTAAGGAAAGCATATTCTGGATCCCAAATGAAATGTTCTAATTTTTGTAACAGGTCCAAAGTGTCACGTAAATATGAATCTAGATTTAAGACAAATTTTTGTAAATGGTAGTCTACAAATGCTGATAAGTTGGACGTTAATGATTCTATACTGGATACAATGGGTCGACCAGGGGGATTGGATAACGACTTATGTAATTTTGGAATATGATAAAAAATTGGAATGACTGCATGTTCTTTGTATAAAAAGTGAAAGGTTTCTTTGGAAATTAAATTATTGTCTAATGCTTCCATTAGAATAGTTTTGAAAGCTGTTTGAAATTGTTTGGTAGGGTTAGATTTTATTATTCTGTATATTGTAGTATCATTTAATTGTTTTAATGATTCTTCATGATATTGTGAAAAATTAAGGATAGCTATTCCACCTCCTTTATCAGCCTGTCGTATTACTATATTTCTATCTTTTTGTAGTTGTTTTAGAGCTTTCCTTTCACCTGTGGATAAATTGCCTATTCCAATAGTTGAAATGGATTTCACATCAATAAGCCCAGAGGAGACAGCGCCAGAACACTTGCCACTAACGGCAGCCTGAGCTGGCGTTAGTCTGACGCGGGGAGCGGAGTGTAAAACTCCGCTCTGACGTTTTGTAAATATGGTCCACTTCATTTTAATGTGATAGGGTCAGTTTTCACTTCAAAACTGGCCCTATCGCACTAAAATGATCTTTGTAAATAGACCCCTTTGTGTTTTCCGGGCGTGATGAGGAACATACAGAGGGGCTCAGCTGGGAGCCAGAAGACAGAAAGGATTAAAGTAATGACTGTAGAAAACAGAAGATTAAAGAAGAAAGAAGGGCCAAATAACAGGTAAATAAAGGAGCAGAGAGGCAGTAAATGAGGGGGACAGTATATGATGTAGGGGCAGCAGGGAATAAAGGTGGCACAATATGTGATGAAGGGGCAACAGCTGAAGGGAACAGTTTTATAATCAAGAGGCACAGTATGTGTTAAAGGGGCACACTGTATAATGAAGGGGCAGCGTATGATAAAGCTGGCACAGTATGTGATATAGCGGCAGCGGGGGATAAAGGTGGCACAATATGTGATGATGGGGCAGTGGGGGATAAAGGTGGCACAGTATGTGAAGAAGGGGAAGAGAGGGATTAACATAGCATAGTATGTGATAAAGGTGGCACAGTATGTGATGAAGGGGCAGCGCGAGATAAAGGTGGCACAGTATGTGATGAAGGGGCAGTGTATGGTAAAGATGGCATAGTATGTGATGAATTGGCAGCAGGGGATAAAGGTGGCACAGTATGTGATGAAGGGGAAGCGAGGGATAAAAGTGGCACAGTGTATAATGGAGGGGCAACGTGTTATAAAGGGGAACAGGGTATGATGAACAGTGTAATTTCTGTGTATGTGCTTTGTAATTCCTGCTTTTTTTGTATATTTTGTTTTTGGTGTGCCACAGAATTCTGGGAAGGGTTTAGGTGTGCTCTGGCTGAGAAAAGGTTGAGGAGCACTGTTTTACATCATAACATAGCATAACATACATTAATTTGGGCACCAAAATGCTACTATTGTTAAATGCTCTATAAGTAGACATGGTGCATAGTGATGTCCCCTCCCTGCACACACACAGAAGGCTATACACAGAGAGGATCCACCATTGAATACCTACTGCTGGTATGCAAAGAGCTCTGGATCTAGCCCAATATACTGTATTCAGAAGAACACAAATATATTAGAGACTAGAGGAACTAAACATGTATAGCTTGAAGCAGGAAAGGTAGAGAGGAGGGAAAAGATAACAGCTTTCAAATTTATCAAGGCGTTTAACCAGGTAAATGAGGGGGGGATTTTTCTTAGGGAGATATATTAGAACACATGAAAAATGCCACCCTCCTCTAGCCGGTCACAACCCTTGATATATTTGAAAGTTATAATATCTGCCCTCTCCCTTCTCTGCTCCAAGCTATACATGTTTAGTTCCTCTAGCCTTTCTTGGTATGTTTTGTGACACAGGCCATGTACCATTTTAGTTGCTCTTCTTGGCACAGTCTCTGCCTTTATGTCTTTCTGGAGATATGGCCTGGCCTACTGAACACAGTATTCTAGGTGAGGTTGTTCCAACGATCTATAAAGGGGCATCACTACTTCTCTCTTTCTGCATACTAATTTCTCTCTCTATGCAACCAAGCATTTGACTTGCCTTTCTTATTGCTTTGTTACATTGCTTGGCTACCTTTAAGTCACATGAAATAATGACTCCTAGATCCCTTTCCTCCTCAGTAGCTTGTAATGTAGTGCCATTAAGGATGTATTGAGCTTTTGGGTTTTGTGTCCCAAGTGCATGATTTTGCATTTTTTGGAATTAAACTGCAGTTGCCACACCCTTGACCATTCCTCCAGTCTACCTAGATCATCCCTCATTTTGTGTACCCCTCATTTTGTGCACCCGGTTACATTTCTTTGTGTCATCTGCAAAAAGGCATATCTCCCCTCAATACTACAGGCAATATCACCTATAAAAATATTAAATAGCACTGGTCCAAGTACAGAACTCTGGGGTACTCCACTAGTTACCGTACCATCCCCAGAATGGATTCTATTTACTACAATCCTCTGCTGTCTATCCTTTAACCAAGATTGTATTTATGCAACTATCTTCAAGTCCAATCCCAAAGTTTCCAGCTTATTTAACAGTCTTCATGTGGCACAGTGTCAAAAGCTTTACTAAAATTTAGATAAGCTATGTCTACAGCCCCCCCTTATCTAATACTTTACTGATCCAGTCAAAAAATTCCATGATCTTCCTCAAGTGCATCCATGCTGCTTAGGATCCTGTAATTAGTGACTGGTTGAATAATTTAGTTAATGGTTTTGCCAGCACCTCTCTAAGCTTTTTTTAGTATCCTAGGATGTATCTGGCCCCATTGATTTGTCCACTTTCAGCTTTGAAAGTTCTTTTAATACCTGCTCCTCAGTGAAAGCAGTCGTAATTGCCTCCTTTGTATTAATAGTCTTACCATTCAAAAGTGGCCCCTCCCCCTCTCTTTCTTTTGTGAATATTGAACAGAAATACTTGTTAAGATGATCTGCCACACCCCTTCCACCCTCAACAAGACTCCCACTCTCAGTTTTAAACCTTACTATAGCCTCTTTAGTTTTTAGCCTTTCATTTATATACTGAAAAAAGCTTTAGTCCACTTTTTGTACTAAGTTGGCCAGTTTTTCTTCAGTTTGTGCTTTTGCTGCCCTGATAACCTTTTTAGCCTCCTTCTGCTTTGCAAAATACAGCTCCCTGTCATTATTTTGTGTTTTCTTATAATTCCGAAAGGCCATCTTTTTTGCTTTATTTATACTTGCTACCTCTTTTGTAAACCACATTATCTTTCTTTTTCTGGGGTTTTTCTAACCTTTCTTATACAAAGGTCTGTTGCTGTTAATAATGCATATTTTTAATTTCCCCACTGCTCCTGTACTCCTTTTCTGTGCCTCACCTCTGCCAAAGAATCACTAACACATTTCGCCATTTCCACAAAATCCACCTTCCTATTATTTCCTAAGCTCTTAGCATTTGCACACATTGCTCCGAGAGAATCCCATCTAAGATGATAGATGGTAACACAACAGAACTTTTTAAACATGCTTGGGGTAAATGTAAGGATATCCTAAATCCTAAATTAAATTTAGGGTGAAATAAGGTTAGGGTTTTTTTGTTTTTGTTTTTAATTGGGCAGTCTGAAACAGAAGTGTGCACATGCGCAAATACTGTAACTGCTTAAATCATTTACATAACTTTAGTGGCGTAATCACTCAGCAAGCTACAATTAACACTCCTATAGTTGTGGAAAGTAATTGTAACTATCGTCATCTGACACATTCTCCAGTGAGGATTGGTAAGGTAGTAATGGTGTCCAAGATTATCATCTTGGACTTAAAACCGCTGTATAGTCGAAACAAAACATTCAGATTTTTATTTTTTTATTAAAGCAAAGTTTTCAAGTCTCAATGAATCACAGTGGCGAGAATATGCCCATACAGTATATGGGCTATGTCAGTCTAGGACCAATACTATGGTGTTTGGTACCTCCCTGAAAACTTTAAATTTGCACCATCCTGCTTAGCAATTTAACATTATAGTTAATAGAGTATAGTATCGATGTAAGTGTCATAAAACACAATCTTTTAACCACAATTAAAGAAAAGTAATGATAGCCACTACTATACAATATAGACAGTGTCCTAGTCTCCACTATAAAATTCCTTCTTCATCCTAAAAGCCGCCACACAATACAGACTATAAAACATACAGATATCATCCAAGTGATGCTAGACCATACAGAACACCATACAATACAAATTGCATCCTTCTGAATACAACACAATAAAGTCAACCTTCTTGAAATTACAATACTGAAAACATTTGTAATCACAATACAACAGAAGAGTCTACAGTGTATATCCATCCAATCTCTCCCACTTGTGTGTTTCCAGCCTTTCAATATATCCCCATTCATATGTCTCCTATCTCCCTATATCTCTCATTCATGTGTCTACCAGTTATTTTAGAAATAGAGGAAGCCGAAAGCTCATTTTCGTCTGCTTCTATTTCGAAAAAATACTACTGTTCATAATTTTTTATTAATAAATGGGTAAGGATGTTGTTTGGCATACTTACCTTTTAATTTATTCTGAAATTGCTGCCACACTCCAGAAATGGGGTACTGGACTGGAGGTGTATATTAGGTATTAGGGCCAGGCTGCGGGGAAGGGAGTTTTAAGGTCAGCCTGAGGGGAAGGGAGTTTTAGGGTTAGGCTTCAGGGAATGGAGTTTTAGGGTTAGGCTTCAGGGAGGGGAGTTTTAGAGTCAGGCTGTGGGGAGGAAAGATTTAGGGTTAGACTTCGAGGAGGGGAGTTTTAGGGTTAGGCTTCGGGAAAGGGAGTTTTAAGCACAGGCTGTGGATAGGAGGGTCTTTGGATTAGGCTGCGGGAAGGGGAGTTTTAGGGTCTGCCTGCAGGTAGGGGGGTCTTAGGGTTAGGCTGTAGGGAGGGGAGTTTTAGAGTCAGGCTGTGGGGAGGAAAGATTTAGGGTTAGACTTCGGGGAGGGGAGTTTTAGGGTTAGGCTTTGGGAAAGGGAGTTTAAGCTCAGGCTGTGAATAGGAGGGTCTTTGGATTAGGCTGCTGGGAAGGGAGTTTTAGGATCAGGCTGCAGGGAAGGGAATCTTAGAGTTAGGTTGTGGGGAAGGGTGAGTTAGGGTAATGGAAGGGGAGGGTAAGGGTAAGAATTAGGATAAGGATTGGGGGTACATTGATACTCATTATTCGGCGTGGAGTCTTCTTTCCAGAGATGATCAACTGCTTTTCCTTCTCGAGGCAGAAGCAATCGATTTGGGACGGTATTCCCTAGACCGCATATACGCAATCTAAGTATCGAAACAATACGCAGATTACATACAATAGCTACTACGCATGCGCAGTAGCTATTGTTCATTGAATTACATCCGTCTATGGAAGACAGGCGTAGTTCTGGATCTACACCCTTGTGTCTTGGTGCTGTGCTCAGTCTTGCCATGGTGTATGACCTGACATGAAACTGTTGACTATTTTACCATGGATGTGGTTTACCAGTACAATGGTCTTTATTTCAAAGCTGGAGTGAAAAGATATCATATATAATCAAATACTTATAGCATACAGGGATAATATAGATGGTTGCATATATCCTAGGTAAAATATAATATATAAAATGAGAATAGATGCTACAATAATATAAAATGATACCATAGTGTTCACTGCAAACAGCTGTCAAGTGTGGTTTGGTATTTACAATATTTTTTATAAATGTGGAAAATATAGCGTATAGTATATATATATATACATATATACATGAATGCATAGGGCATATGATATATAAAAGGAAATTGATGGGACTGCAGTATAAATGTCTCACTTCGAGTAAAAGCTGTTTACTATATTAACTACGTATGTGATGACCTTGAAGGTTTACAATGAAAGGTTAGGTCGAATAAAAAAATGAGAACCACTGATTGAGAACCCCTGCTCTAGATAGCTGACAAATGTACGGTATTTACACATTTTTTTAAATAGCTATGTCTTACAGTCTTTTATTGCGTCAATTACTTAATCTACGTACCATTTAAGTATATTCTTTAACGAACGCGCATAGATATTTAAGAAGGAAGAGATGTACCACAGCAGTCTCTGTCCTTTTTTAAGAAATGTGGATGGGTGGAGGGATTTAAATTAAGGATGGCATTGGAAGGGATCTATGTTCGTGTTTTCCTTCTTGGGAAGGAAAATCCGAATAGTTACTTAAGGAAGCCCTATGGTACTCTTAAGTGCCAAGAGGATCCTAGAAACAAGGGCGGGTTGCAGTGCAGGTCAAGTGAGTTAGGTGCGGATACTGCCGCAGCGTCATTCCAGCGTTACATATACTCTCTCTCAGTGGTGGTGCTGGGTGATTGGAAGAAAATTGTGCACCCATCTACATTAAACATCAATGGCTGTTAATCTGTAATTGTATCTAACTCCGCTAAAACTGTCTTGATTTGTTTTCATAAACTTATGTACAGGGACATCGGAACATGAGTAACTAAGTAAATAAGTGTGGCAGGAGATTGCAGGCCATCACCAAACAAGATAATAAATTTACACTGGCATATATTGTAAAATGTACTCATCAGTCCAAAGAAACCCCCATAGTTGGTAGATTTTCTTACCAACAACTAAAGTCTATCTTGTTTACATATAATTAAAAGGTTAAATTTTTCAACACAAGGCAGTCCACAACTCTAGAAGATTGATTCTTCTTTTACTTATCACAGTTGTCATACTTTTCATAACTGGCAGTATTATGTACAGGTGCTTCTTTAATAAATACAAAATATTCGCTAGCCATGGGCCTTCCCTTGCAAATACAGATGGAGGAACTGTTTTATTAAGCTTTCTTTATTTTTCTCTGTTGAACCACATAATATTTAATGATCCAGTATGTGACCGTATTGTATTATAATCACTGTGGTTTACATGTTATATGTTCTATGCTTTTAAACTCATGAAACTCAAGGTTCTCACAAGACAGAAATAAGTTTTTAAAGATATATGATGTAAGGTATACTTAAGATTTGGATTTAACCTTTTGCACACGGGAGATGGAAACCTGGACTTAATATACTGTAGAAAAATAAAATATATACAAAAAAATAAAAATAAACTTTATTGAAAATGTTAATATTATTTAGGAATACTTTTATAGTAGAGCATTGATTCATGCAGACTTTTTAACTGCTCCGTTTAGAATTCTAGAAATTTCATCCACAATTTTATTTATATTTAACTTTTAAGTTAATATCTGAAGAGACTAAACTTTCCAAGACAATAATTTTTTTTTTTATCATTGGAAATTTTATGCAGATACTGAATTAATGCATATACCTGTTTCAAACATTCATCAAACTATTCACTTCATGTGAAGCCATGGAAGAAAAAGAAAAAAACTGTAAATTTTCTATGTATTCTTAATGTGTCTCTACCCTGCTGCCAGGGCTGGTACAAGTGTTGTCTTCACTGAAGAGCTCTTTACAGGGGGTGGTGACAGCTCTCAGAGCAAAGGAAAGAATGAATAGAGCAAGTGACAGGGGGCTCTGTCTGACATGAACCTTGTCAGCATGGAGTATGTTACAACAGTGAGCAATGCCTGGCAGGAGAAGTGGGACACAGGACATTAATTCACAACTCATAGGTAAGCATTTCCAGCATCACTTTACAACAATATACAACAATATATCAGTCCTGTGTTGCCTATGGCTTTCACACATACAATTGGGGTTTTATATAT
>WWET01003037.1:186130-197294 GCA_011038615.1 Limnodynastes dumerilii
ATATATATATATATGTATATATATATATATACACACACACATATATATTTTACTGATTTTGAAATGATCACAACAGGAATAAGTTTGGAATACAAAAATTATTGCTATATATCCAATACAATTATTTATTTATTATTTATTAACAGGTTTTTATATAGCGCCCACAGATTACGTAGTGCTTTCATTGTTACATTTTATCAGTAGAGATATATATATAGTAGAGCTGGTGCAGATTGTTTGCAAAATGTGAAGAAGTACATACCTAAAACAGGGTTGCCGACTCTCCCGGAATGTCCAGGAGACTCCCAAAATTCGGTTATCCCAGGAGAGCCTGCAAATCTCCCGCAAGCGACTTGACGTGCTAGGGCCAGGGAGGGGCTTGATGACGCAATTTGCACCATCAAGCCCCGCCCGATCACTATTACAGCTAAAAACGGGTAAGTATTGGTCAAGGGGTGGGGCTTAATGATGCCCTTTGCATAAAACGCGCCATTTAGCCCCACCCCCTGCATGCATCTCTAGCTTCCCTCAGGGTCCTGCCAGAGGGAAGCTGGCAAAAGTCGGCAACCCTGACCTAAAACATTGTAACCTGCACAATTAAGATGATATTTACACTTATCTCCACACAAAGGTTTTCCTCCAAAACAGGTGTGTATGTGATTTGCCTGAATTTGAATGCTCCTTCCCTCTGCCATCTGTCCAATCGGAAAGGCAGTTGTCATATTTGTGCCTGTCTGCATTAGTGCTTATACAGACATGAGCTACCCTTGTAGTCAAATCTGCTATTAAATATCAAAACTCAGTAAGCAAAGCACATATTTTTTGGTTCAGTTGGACCATAGCTCTACATTGCACTAACAATTTACTTACTTACACACTAGTGTTTATTTGTTATTGGGGTTTGAATAATGAGTTTTAAGTGCTTACATCGTGTATTTTATTTTCCACTGGAGAAAAAAATCCATCATCCAGAATTAACTAAAACTGATTGTTAATGTATAAATAATTGCATGTTCAAATTGTGTCTTATATATTACTTTTATTGAGGTTTTATAAATATCCAAATTATCATAAAGTTTATAACTTCATTACTACTCAGTAGTAACAATGAAACATGGTGGATTGCTTGGTACTGTAGTCACTGGAAGTTGAAATTTGTTTAAATGAATGTAAATCACTCACAATAGTTCAGGTCTGTCCAAACTAAAAACTTAAACTTTTAGATTACATATGATGTTTACTCTGTTTTGCCTTATATATACAGTATAAAATTTTATTATTTATTTATTTTTTCAGTTTTTTTGGGTTTTTTTTAAATATATTAATCATCTTCTGTGAGGGATGATGCTGTCCTATCATTTTAAGCTGTTGCAAGAGAACATTTGGGTAGGAAGCTGGTAATAAACATGATAGGAAGGGATGAGTTTTTTTGAGATTATACTAAACAAAACAAAACAACAAAGGTCACAGTCAAAAGATGTGATCTCTGAGGTCAGAGATTGCGACAACCAGTTTGTTACATCTTTAAACTACATCAAATTTATATATGCAGCTGGGGCAGGCAAGTCTATTACAAAATAAATTATCGCTAACAGAGAATTGTATTTATTGATTTATTGTTTATGAGTAATGGAAGTCATTGGGCCAGATTTACTAAGCTGCAGGTTTGGAAAAGTGGAGATGTTGCCAATAGCAACCTATCAGATTCTAGCTCTCACTTTCTTATTACATGTTAGATAATGTCAGCTAGAATCTGATTGGTTGCTATAAGCAACACTTTAGTAAATCTGTCCCTTTGAATAAACACACGCACGTAACTTGGAACACCCGCCAAAGCCCCTGACACTCCCCTCGCAAATCTGTGCTTTTGTAGAGTTACACCTCCATAGATCACTTGTATCTCTCCGTGTGAAGTGTGTGTATGTGTCCTTTCGTGCGTGCGACTCATGCTAGTCGCGCCCACATTCCTTCATGGAAAAATGCCTCCTACCGCCTATTTTTATTTAAATTCTCACATGCGTATTTTTGCGTGGGAGATCCATGCGTACGTACCCACGTGCGATTCAAAGGTCCGTGCATACTGGACTTACGAGCGTATAATCAACATAGATCGCGTACCACAAGTTACAACGCATGCGCAGTTCATCCGATCGCAAAAATACGCACGCATCTTGCCGGGAAAACGGATCTAAATCAGGCCCTATCACTTTAAGATTAATGAAAGACCAATTATAGAGTGTACATGTATCTATTATTATGTATCTGTTTTTTGTTTTTTTTTATGTGTGTTACTAATTGTATTTTTTTGTCTTGTAGCTAAGTAAGGTTACATGTAAATTGTAATAACATATGCACTTACTGGTAAATTATCCCCTTATTTTTAGCCATGATTTGTAACCAAAGCACCATAGTCATGTTTAAGCTATCATACTTGTAAATGGACAAGGCTAAAACTAATGGTTAGCGATTCAAGTATATCTAATACCTTGATTTATGCAATAAAATACAAACGTTTTGTGAACCAGTGACTTATGACAGCGTGTACCACCAAGCCATTTCTTCTGTGTTTGCATGTCAACTCTATTCACATCCCTTGTGTCTAATTGTGACTATGAAAGAGGTCATTGAAAAGAACTTCAGCAAACTTTAGACTGATTTTTATCTGCATGACCTGAAATGCAATCTTGAACTTCAAATCCCCTGGAGTGTATTAGCATTTGGCCAGGATTGGCATGCTTTGAGCCGTCTACTCAGACCCACATTTTCATACTTGCCTCCAGTCTGACCTCAGCCATTGCATACAATTGTATGACCAGCAGCCATGAATGCTTGAACATTTCACTGAAGGTGAAATGAAGTTAACACAGCCTCTCCAGAGTAAAATATTAAACATTTTGAGCCGGATCCAGACTTGTGTCTGTCACCCCACTTACACGCGCAAAGTGTGTATGTGGAGTGTTTTGAGGTGAGGGCATACAGAACTTAGTTGTGTGCAATAATTATTCAGAGGAAAGGGACCAAAGTGGGCAGGGGTGGAAACATTTAAATTATACAGTGTAGGTAGAAGGGATTAGGTATTTATTAGGTATTTATGAGCTGTCACAAAACGCAGGACTTACTGCATCAAGAGCCGCCTGTCAGTGGCTCTCTCAAGGCGTGCCCACTTTCTGCCTCCAGGGAGGTGCCACTCTCAGTAGTGGCAGCTCCATCCATAATGTCCACAGCATGCTTCTATGTGTATTGCTGATACCAAACGCTGCTGTCCTCCAGTGCATGGGCGCTGCCATCTTGGATCTGTGCATATGATCTACAGCAGCCAACCAGGAACAAGCTAGGAGAAGCACCATGATCTGCAGCAGCAATCCAAGAGAGGCACATGACTTGTCTGTCCAATCCAGGTCAGGGAAGCTCTATTTAAACCCAGAGCACTGAGTCCTCAGTGCCAGAACAACTTGTTCATTCAGGGTGCCTGGTTCCTGTCTTGCTTCTTGTGAGAACTCTGATTTCAGGCTTCAACTTGCAGCCTGCTGCTCGCCTGCAGCAATCAGCCTGGTTACCCTCCCCAGCAGAGAACAGACTGCAGTATTTTGTTCCAGCTTCAAGACCAGTCCAGGTTCAGTCAAGTCTTGTTCCAGTTCCACACCTGGCCCAGTCCAGGTTTAGTTCAGTCTTGTTCCAGTTCCAGTCCTGATCTAGTCCACCTCAAATCTGCACCAGTTCATATCTATTCCTGGCCAAGCCACGTCAAGCCTGAATCCCTTTGCCCACTGACTCATGAGCAAATCCTATATTAAGGCTCCAAGCTTCCGCTACCTCGGTGAATCACCACTATCACGTCCCCGGGAACCCAGAGCGGATACCCACCCAAGTCAGTCCGTGATATGAGCGGATCAGCGTTCAGATGAAATGCAGATCCACTTGTGTGACATAAGGCTGCCCTATGGCAGTGTAAGTCACACAAATATCTGCAAGAAAGAGGGGAGTGACAGGGAAAGTGCACTCCCAACAGACTCCTGCACGTATGAATAACATGTGGGTGTCTGGATCCGATCCATTGTGTTTATTTCCTTAAATAAAAAACAAAACAATATGATGTGTAACGCTATTAGTCTTCTTGTCCTGAGGAAAAAATTCATATAATTAATTAATGTTTTAAACCTTGGGATGGCCGCCCTGGACGCAACTTACATTTTTGCAATGCTCTGACACTTAATATCCGTGTCCACTGGACATAACCATGGATCGTATTCACAGATACGATTTTGCTACTTTTTCTGTGCATATTTTTAGGATCGGATTATCTGCGCATGCGTGGCAACTTTATTTACGTAAGTTATGTAGGATTTAGGCACGGAAGTACATTAGGCACAGATTCCTAAATCGTACTTAGTGACTTATGTACTGAGGGGCGTGGTTGTATTCTGTGCATGAAAATGTACATGAAAATGGGTGTGAGGAGGCATTTAAATGGCCTTTTGAGGGCACGGTTAGTAATGTACGCACGTACCTAAGCAACCTAGGAATGTAAGTACACATGTAACGGGTGGTGCGCCGAGCTGGGGACGGCGCGCTGCCGTCCCCCACCGTGCTACTTACACACATGTAGAATTAAGGATGCCCTATGGAGTCGTAAGTCACCAAAAATACGTCCGTGCAAGGGGAGTGTCATGGGTGTTGCATTGCAATGTATGTGCATATATTTGCGTACTTATTACACACGTATCTGTGAATCCGGTCCTGAGTAACTCAATTTTACAGTGTCCTGGGGATACACGGGTATATTACATAATGCCATGCTGAAGTAGAGGAGAGAGAAAGGGTCATGCCACTGTGCACTCAGGCAGCACCCTTTATTACAGTAAAGATGATTTTATGGACACATAGTGGTAATCTTTATTCAAGTACACACAGATACATTTAGCATCAATCCCAGAATATGTAAGCACAAGGGGTGCATTGAAAGTATTAAGATTGTGTTCCTGTATCTATAAAATGCTCTTGCATTATAATAATACTAACAATAATAATCTGATATGCAGAAGTGTATGGGGCAGACTTGGTGAATTTTGCCACCCTCCCTCATTAATTGCCTACACAGACACATCCTACTTGCACAAGCATCAGTAATAAATGTTCGCTAAGCCCATCCCATAAGGCATATATGAGCATATGGCCTCTCTAATCCAAGTAAATCCAAGCACAGTGAAGGCTGTATATAATAAAGATGACCTCGCCCTATTAAGCTTACAATATAAGAAGTAAAAGGTGCAAGTTGTCCACTTTAGATATGTTGTTGTCTGTGCAGCTAAATTATTATCAGTGGAAAGTATTGACATTTACATAAACATCATTGAATGCATTCAAATGCTAGCCTCAATGATTGACTTTAAATATTTATACTATCCTTAAACTTTTTATCTTGTCATCATATCGCAGCTAATAACACCAGAGCAAAGAACTTTATTACAAACAACAAGGCCTCAAACCAGTTCTTTTTCATTATTATTTTGAGCAATGATGACGAAACTGCATTTATAAATGACCATGACCTTAAAGACGTGCCCAGCAGTGGTGACTAAATGGTGGAAAGTGGGATGAAAACTGAATTGTGGCACACTGGATGACAAACAGATAAAAAAGATTGAACTGGACCTTATTATTCACCAAAGCAGCTAAATTTTGCATATTATTACCTCCTCTTCCTCTTGACACAGGAAGGCCATGCTTGAGATGTGGTCTCTGTGCTTCCCAAAAAGAGACGTGCTGGTAATTTACCAAGGTAAGTATGTTTCTATGTTAACCCTGCTTTGTACCAGATCTACAGGTTGTCTTTTTTTTTTTACTTCTATATGTCAGCAGACATCCTTTACAATTTGATGTTGTTATATAATGTTTTCTATTGAATTAAGTGCTTGCTATTCAAGATTAAAATCCCTTTCTTTTTAATCTATTATTTTAAATGATTACTGAGAATACTGGTAAATATGTTACCCTGTGGCACAGCTGGCATTGTAAAGATGCAGGTCCCTGGAGGGTAAGTCTAAATGTAACCCCAACCTATACACTAACCTTTCTAAGAAACATTTTCCCACACCCTAACCCTTATATTCCCCTCCTCGTAGCTTAACCCTAAGTCTCTCCTCCCCACACCCTAACCCTAAGACACCCTTCCTCACACCCTAACACTAAGACTCCCCTCCCCATAGCTTAACCCTAATACTCCTCTCCCCACAGCCTAACTCTAAGTCTCCCATACTTACAGCCTGACCCTAAGTCTCCGATCCCCATAGCCTAAACCTAGACTCCCCTCCCCACAGCCTGACTTTAACCCTTACCCTACCCTTCCATGACCCTAACCCTGACCTTCTCTTCCCCAGAGCATAACCCTAAAAGTCCCTAAAGACTTTACTCATCTCTCCTTTGGAATCTGTGGCAGGCAGGCAGGTTCGATAAATAAATGGGTGATGCCGATCAGCACATTTACCCATTAAAAATAATTCTAAAATGGCTGTTTTTTCGTAACAGAGACAGCCGAAAATTAGCTTTCGTCTGTATCTATTTCTAAAACAACCATTTCTGGCCGCAGACAGACAATGATAAAGATCAATATAAATTTTCAGTGTGAGCCCAACCATGTTGCTTGATCCATCTGCTGTGGCCAAGAACCCCCACTCTCTGCTCTGTCAGGCCTGAAACCCTCCGTCTGTGTATATGCTCTTTAATGCACTGAACCTCAGTCAGAGTATTACCACTAGGGCTGCAGTGCGTGTGTTTGGCCCAGGACCATTTTATCTTCAGGATCATTAGCATCTGCACCCCATACACCTGCAGAAGTTATACCACTTGTGCTGCCCTTTAGAAGACTGTGGACTGCCAATTTGACACTTGAATTGTAAAAGATTGTCTATCATGTCCATCAGTATGTGAATATTTACTTTTCCAGTGATAAAAGAATATTATCGCTGCTCAACAGTGTCTATTTTTGTTTGATTTTTATTTTTTTTATTTAAAATGATGTGTTTTAATGGTGTTTTGTTAATTTGCAAAAATTAAGAAGTTTAATTTTATATTTTATATGTTCTTTGTAATAATGGACCAGATCCAATATTAAAAGTCTCCGCATGTGGAAGGTCCATGTACAGAATAGTGGATCATAGGTAAGGGCTGAATGTAGGTCCCCGTAGCGCACGGCCCTATTTCGAAAAGGCCGTTCACTCCCAGCCAGTTCCAAACTGGCTGGAATATTGATTACTTATACTTTGATGAGGCATAGCAATCGATCCCCTGAGCACAGAACACGGTGGGCCGAAATGTGAGTTTCCTCCAACCTGCTCCCTAAGTCTCCTCCCCTGCAGCCTAACCCTAAGTCCCGGGTGGCATGGTTTGGACATTGGAGAGAGCAGACACATTCTCTGAGAGCTCCCCAGCTAACTGGTTTAAATCGCCTATTATAGGCACAAAATCAGGGTAGCCTCACAGGAAATACCCCACCTAACCTCCCAGAGCCCGGACTGAGTCCTCTGCTACCTGCGCACGTGGCGTTATGGTGCTCCCCAGGGAAGGCAGGTCCATCCTGGCCCTGCTGAGCCTCGTGGCTCTCTCCCCTCTGCTATCCCCTGGCGGAGCTCTCTGGGTGAGGTTTCCAGAAGGGGTTATCACCCTTCCCCACCTCAACTGCCTGGGCTCCTCCTGTTGTGCCTGTTGTGTCGGCACTTACCACTCTATGGGCTGTATCTCCCTGCCACTGGGTCCTCTGGTCGTTGGTTCTGAGTTCACCACTCTGGCTGGTGGTTTGTGTGATTGGGGAGAGCGTTTCCTGCAGAGCCCATTGCTGTTTTCCCTCCTCCTGGTTCCTGCCCGAGGAGATCTCATCCACAGCTGATTCAGAGAGGACATCTGCCACGGCTTACACTCCTTCAGCCACTGCAGAGGCACCACTCCATGGGGAAGAATAGAAAAGGTACTCCAAGGAAGACTGTGAATTCTTCAAAGGCGCAACCCCCTCGAACAGATCTCCTACAATATCTTAGCTCTCGGCACCCGCCCTCTCTGACCTCGGAGGCTCTCATGATGTCCCAACCATTACAAACAGACTTACCCTTGGGTAATGGCAAAGACCAAACTTCCTCAACACCCTTCGCGGTATCTCATTTCGAATTTAATGAGATCCTAAAATGACTGGAATCCATTCCTACAAAACACGACCTTTAAGAAGTTGAGCACCACCTCAAGGAAGCTTGTACAAGCCCATATAACCACTATCCAGGTGGACGTCTCTCAACTGGGCAGCAGAGTCGTGTTCCTGGAGACTGCGGTTGAGGACAACACTGAGATCTTCACCAAAATCCAAGAGAGGATGGATAGAGCAATGAGGGAACTTCAGCGATGTTATGACACCCTGGAATTACCTGGGTCAAGAACCAGGGTAGACGTGACAGTGAGTTGAGGGTTTTGCGGCACACGGGAATTACCTGTAGTGAGAACCAGTGTGGCCGTGAGGTAGAGACGGAAGTTGCTGACCAGCACATGGAGTCTAGTGGGGCCTGGTGTTCACTAGAGCCTCTAAAGGTGAGGATAGCCTGGGCTGCAAGTTTACCCACAGGTCGCAACCTCTGGGGCAACTTCTGGGAGAGGAGGTTAGAAGTAAAGGAGGTAATCAGTGGTAAGGCAGTAGGAAAGGGGAGTAAGCGGGAAATAGATCGGGCCGGAAGAGACCGGCCCGAGACGAACCACACTGAATGTAAAACAGAGACCATAGACATAGAAGGGTGAACTAGACGGACTGGACTTACTGACAGACTAGGGCAAACACTCACACACACACACACTCCAGCAGGACCCCGAGGGGTTACACAGACATTCACACAGGAATAGGCAAGGAGTAAATACAAATGGTTAATAACAATAAGGTGGGAGAAGACGTAATAAAACAGGCAGGATAACAATGGAGGAACAAGGCAGGATAACGCTGGGTCAATCAGGAATCAGAACAAAGGCAGGAGGCAAAGAGAGAGAGAGTAATCAGGCAGGCACAGATTCTGACACAGCAATCTATAACCGGCACCAGGGAGTGGGATGTGTCAGCTTAGAGGCTGCTAGCCCCTGATAGGCTAGCAGCTGACAGACCTCTAATAGGAACATCGCTGGCCCAGAAAGGATGATGTAATGGTATACGGCAGAGGCGCGCGCCCGCCCGGAGCTCCGGCGGCAGGACCACGTGCATTTGTTTACATGTCGATATCGGCATGTTGGCAGGAGCGGAGAACGAGGAAAGGCAGGCGGTGAGTGACAGGCGCTGATCCGAGGACCGGGAGGGGTGAGTATTGCCGTGTGTAAAAAGCGACAAGTAGAGGACCTAGACAACAGAGGTCACCGGAATATTCGTGGTATTCCTGAAGATGTCCCACTGAAGGGAATTGTTGATGTTCTCACGAAGATTTTTAATGAACACCTAGGAGCCTACCTGGATAATACTATCATTTTTGACCGGGCGCACAGGACCCATAAGCCCAAATCTCTTCGACCTAACAGTCCCAGGGATATAATCTGCCGCCTCCACTATTATTAAAGGAGGAAATTACAGAAAAAACCCGCAGATGCCCTGATCTAGAATTCAACGGGTCACCCATCCAGATTTTTCAGGACCTGTCATGGCATACACTTCAGCAGCGGCATCTCCTCAAACCACTTACGGTTGAGTTGAGACGACAAAAAATCGAATTCTGTTGGGTTCTTCCCTTGTGCGTACAGGTGACCCTGATGCTGTGCTACATGATCCTGAAGGTCTGGCCTCCTTCTGCGATGATCTTGGTATTGATTAATTTTTATCAGTATTGTTAGTGTTCAGTGGCCACTATTTAGCGCTCATCAAATTTTTGTTTTGTTGATCTTGGTATTCCAAGGATATCTCTTGCGGATTTGTGGAATGCCTATGGTCCACTCCCCAGAATTCTTCTACCAAGACGAGAGCTGTGGCACCAACAAAAGCGTCAAAAGCGTAGAGCCAGTAACCCAGACGACGGCCCTGGTCCAAGCCAAGCGAACACCTGACACCTTATATTCCAGCCTCACCTCACGAACTTCCCCAGATGCTGAGTCCTTTGTGAACTTTAGTGGGATACTCAAGGAAAATCCACGAACTGTAAGCTTTGTCCTTATTCCACACATCAGTTCTGAGGACTGACACAGTTTGTTTAATTCATGCATTTTTTAGGTTAGTCACAGGTCAGGCCAAAACTAATCTCTCAATATGCATAACGAGAGCCTAACTCCATACGCTGTCTTGTTAGTTGGTTAATTGGTTACAAGTTTTGGTTATTATCTGTTAGCAATGTTTTTTGAAAATTGGATCCCCTTAGTACCCCTGTTAATATATCCGCTCTTACACCCATGCGCATGGTGCCCAAGTTAAACACCATGGCCTGGATCCAGAACTACTTTGCTGAAAGATAGCTACTGCGCATGCGTAGCAGCTATTGTGCGTAATCAACGTATCGTTTCAATACGTAGATTGCGTATATATATATATGCGGTCTTAAAGACGGCCGTAGTTCTGGATCCGGGCCCATGTCCTTTGATGCGGAACCTCATCCACAGGCCTTATATAGGCCAATTAGCCATTATTGTCATTTATCCTATGTTGTTACATGTACTATTTGTTCTTCTATGCCTTTTTTCTCTTTCCTCTCCTCCTCCCCTTTTCTCACTTCTCTACCCAGGAGAGCCTCAGCTCACATCTCCATTAGCAGAAGGAGCTGCAGTGGCGTCACAAGAGTCCACTTCTCTACCCTTCTACCGTCCAGATGGCTGCACCCTCAGATAAGTTTGTCTTTTTGTCCTTGAACGTGAGAAGCCTCAATACCCCAGAGAGACACTACAAGCTTTTCCATACCCTATGGGCAGGGAAGGTGGATGTGGCATTTATTCAGGAAACTCATTTCAGAGAGGGTGCGGTCCCCTCCCTTAATAACAAACACTACCTCCAAAGATTCTTTACCCACAACCCTGATGGCAAATCGCCATCTTGTTCTCACGGCGGTTTACACTCACTGGGCCTGATCCAGACCTACGCCGATGCGCTGTGCTTACTAAAGCACAGCGTATCGGTGTTCACTTTCCCTGACACTCCCCCTGTGCGGGCGTATGGCCACTTCCTTACGCAGAC
>WWET01003038.1:36512-51085 GCA_011038615.1 Limnodynastes dumerilii
CCGCTGTGTAGTTCTATCTCCAGTGTGTGTGTTGCTGTGTGTCACCAGCTTGTATTACCGCTGTGTAGTTTCATCTCCAGTGTGTTCGCTGTGTGTGTCTGCCACTGGCTTGTTTTCGTCAGTGTGTATTGTTAGAGCGTAGCTCCACTGTTATTCCAGCCTGCAGTGTGTTTTAGGTAGACTTACCATCTGTCTCACCTAGTGGTATTACCACCTCTGTTAGAGCAGTTGCTCCACTGTTATTCCAGCTTGCAGTGTCAGGTAGACTTGTCATCTGTCTCCCCTGCTAGTACGTGTAACACCTCAGTACTTTCTTGGTGTCCCTCTGGGACTTGTAGTGCGGTTACTCAGAGGCCTGCTGCTGAGTATAGGAGGTAGCCCGGTTACAGCTAGGGTTAGCCTTATACTACTCATGGTTCCCCTGCTAGTGGGTTCCCATTTCCACCCAGCAATCTGTGTTTATATACTTTGCATTACTACTGTACTGTTTACAAGGGTACCAGCATTCTTTGTAATAAACCTTACTGTTTATGAGAGCACAGTTATCTTGTCTAAGTGTTATCTTGTATGCGAGTGTACTTGTGAGTACTTGGGTTCCAGTCAGCCTAAGCCAAGCTGCAGTTCCCCTTTGGGACGATCACCAGGGGCACGACCTGTCAGCCCAGCAGCCCAGACTATCCTCACCACTAGAGGCTCTAGTGAACACCTGGTGTCTGACATAGACTCCGGGCCCCTGGTGAGAATCCCTTTGGCCGACTGTAACACTGAAAGGGCTCCGCATGGTGAGTGTGAGCTGCCGCCTTTTTGTATAGCAGGCGCCAGACCGCTGTTCCCGCTGTTGTTCCTGATGCCCTGATAGTACTATCAGACCTGGGCAGTTAGGAGGGGACCCACCCTAGGTGACCCCAACCTTGAAGACTGTTTACACTGGCCCCTGTTGAACATTCCCCTGGCTACTCTGCAATCCTATTATATGCACCAACTGCCATAACTTTGAGAGGAATATAGGCTCCAGACTTCAGTTGCCATTGACACTCTCATTCTCTGCAGTTTGCGGTTCTCTCTTTCTCTTTTGCAGGGAGTCTGTCAGAGGAAATTTCATCTATGATACAAATCCCCCTACAACTGAGTGAAGTGTTATAACATTAGCTACCACAGGAGGGTGCCAAAGTCTGCAATTTAACTAATTCCAATCTCCTCCAGTTTGACTTATTCCTGCACATTGCTGAAATACCTTCATGACTTTAATACTTCATCTCATCTCTATATTTGGTCCCTGTGTCATACCAATAGAGAACCTCTCCACTGCATGCTATAGTGCAGAACAGTCTATACAGTAATCTACTTTCATTGAATATGTCTGTCTGATCTCCTAGTGTGCACCTTGACAGTTGTTGTAGTGGACTGAGCAATACTACCTACCTCAGATTTCTGAATTGTCGCGGTCCTACACCCTTTATCCAGCCATTTGTTAACTTCCATTATACAGATTTGGCTCACTACATACCGGTACCTGATATCTACTAAACATTGTGCTTAACTATCTAATCCAACAGATGGCCACCTGTCTCACCCTAGACGGTATAAACCTTTGTCCAGCAGCTGATATCGTACCTCTACTCTCTGTGGAGGGGGGTAGCATTGACCGCATCAGCATTTGCACACTAGTCTCCGTCGAGACTCTGTACGTGGACCGGAGGGGTAATTATCCTCAGAATATATTTTTATTAGAGCATTAATTGTTATTCTGATATCATCGTTCTGATACCAGCATATTGAGTCACCATTGAGCCTTTCCTTGTGGATTGAAGAGTTATTAACTCATGACTTTTCTGCACATTTATTGTTTCATTTATTAAGACTTTTCAGTGCATCAACCTGATCAATCATCCATTCAGAGACACCATATTAATACCAGTATTTAACGTTGTGATTTACATTTATGGACTAACACTATTTATTTTTATATATGTTTTCATGTGTTATTTTATTTCATGGTATAACCTATTTAAGGTTTTTTTAAAGTCATTATTGTATCATCCATCAGTTCTCCTATATTTGTCTTTAGCCATTATGAATGTTTTTTATACTATAGCTATTTCTAGCTTTATATACTTTACTTTAGCGCTGGTTTCAACCAATATATTTTTATATTGGTATTCCATAATATGAGGGATCAACCTACAGCATCTCTTCTTTGTAAGCAGGTCCAAAGCTGCTGCAGGAATGGGACATTCCAGTATCAGTCCAGACTTCAGCTCCACCTGCTGCAATCAAGTCTAATTGGGTTAAAGCATCATGAAGAGGTCGGCGATCATGAGCTATCTTAGATAGAAATGTTGCCTTTTTGCTAACTATGCTACTTTAGTAGAGTTTAGTTTAATTGCATGTTTTTCATAATATTTTGTCATAGATATAGAGCAAGATAATATATTGCAAGTTATTGGTTAGATCTGTTGTTATTTTGTAGTTCTTATTTTTAGGATTTAAATCGGTCCAATACATTAAATTGAGGTATAATGCTTAGTTATAGTATGTTGCTCTGCCCTCGGCTATCAGTTCAGAGGCTTTGTTCTTATTATATAGTCATTTAGTTTTTGGTGTGGATCACAAGTTGGTGGGGGTTGGTAAAACCCCAGCCCCACATGTTAATTGAGTTGCCACACTATTCCCCTAGCGGCAAACACTCTGACCCCGTCAAACGGGTCATTTCAGTTTATTCCTATTTTTTTTTGTTTCCCTCCCTATTATCTTTCCTACACTCAAATTTCCACCACCCTATTGGTTTCTGATGTAACATTTTTGAATATGTTTAAATTTTAAATAAAAACTATTAACTCTTGGGATTATGGTTAAGTTGTTAAGTTTAAATTTGAAAGGTCTTAATTCACCTAATAAAAGGGCATTGGCCATAAACTATTTTAACAAACATAAAGTGGATGTGATTGCGGTCAAGGAGACCCATTTCTCCTCCATAGCCCCAACTACATTTATTAATTACAAATACCCAAAGTGCTATCTCACCTGCGGCCCCTTTAAACAGAATGGGGTGGCTATTTTGCTCCGAGCAGGCTTAGACTTTACTTTGGATTTGGAGATGTGAGATAAAAAAGGTAGATATATGATTTTGGTTGGCAGGTTAGAGGAGAGATGGGTCACCTTGGTGTCTATATATGCGTCTAATTCTGGCCAAATTTCCATTCTCGGGTTGGTGTTTAAGGAGGTGGTTAAGGTTCGTAAGGGTCATGTATTGGTTTTGGGCGATTTTAACCTGGTTGTGGATCCCAAATTAGATAGATCCAAAAAGACCCAGTTGCCCCCGCGGGTAGGTGGTATATCCCCCCTGCTTTTAGAATTTGATTTATACGATGTATGGCGGGTGCAGAATCCGTCAGTGCGTGACTATACTTTCTATTCACATGTTCATAGATCTTATTCTCGCATCGACATGATTTTGCCGGATAAGTGGTCGCTGCAACAGGTCCTCAATGTTCAAATCCCCCCCATTACATGGACCGACCATGCTCCTTTGGTGTTGTCCTGGGACTCTAAACTATCCAATATTCCACCTCGACCTTGGTGCCTGCCCGAATATCTACTTAAAGGGATAGAGGGAATAAAGGCGCTCACTGAGACCCTTTCAATGTATTTAGAAACTAATAGACCTGAGAATTCATTGGTGGTAACTTCTTGGTGTGCCCTTAAGACGGTGGTTCAAGGGCTAGCAATACAAACTGGATCACGCCTTAAAAAAACAGTCTATACTGGCCCAGAGAGAGTGGCAGAAGCAGATCACTCAACTTGAACAACTCCACAAAATCGCCCCCTCGGCGCAATATCTGCGCCAATTGAACAAAGTACGTTCCAAACTATGTACATACTTGATGTTCCTATCCCGTATACAGTTAAACAATCTGCGGCAAAATTTCTACACAGCAGGAAACAAGGCTGGTAGAATGCTTGCCAGGAAGTTAAAAGTGAAACAGGTGCATCATAAAATTAAAACTATTCGCACTAAAGCTGCTGGAAAAGTAATTAATCCAGCGCAAATAGCTAATATTTTTGCTCAATATTATGAGCAATTATATAATTTAAAGAGTGGTCCACTTGCCCCTCAGCCTACACCGTGTTCAATCAATGAGTTTCTAAAGAATGTTAATTTTCCTAGTATTTGTGCCCAGAACTCAGAGCAATTAGATACTCCTTGGTCAGTCCGTGAGGTGGGGGGATAATAAAATTCCTCCTGGTGGGTAAGGCCCCAGGTCCGGACGGATTTACCAACAAATTCTATGTCGAATTCTGTGATCAGCTGGCCCCTACTCTGACACAATTATTTAACCACATATCCCAGGGGGGGGCTCCTTTCCAAAGGAAATGTTGAAATCCAGAATTATTACTATCTTGAAGCCAGGGAAAGACCCTACAGAATGAAAAAACTACCGTCATATTGCCTTACTTAACACTGACCTGAAAATTTTAGCTAAATTAAAAGCTAGGCGTATTAGCCCCCTTCTCCCTAATCTAAGTCTGTTAGTTCTTCTATCACTCGATGCTGAAAAAGCATTCGATAGACTCCTTTGGGGCTATATGTCTTCAGTGCTATCCAAATTTGGATTTAGGGGTACAATCTTGCATTCTATTTTGACTTTATATGAAAACCCTGCAGCTAAGGTATTTTGTAATCGGTTTCTATCGGTCCCATTTAATATCTCAAACAGGACACGGCAGGGGTGCCCCCTTTCCCCTTTAATATTTGCTCTATCAATTGAGCCCTTGGCGGCCCACATTAGGCCTTCTTCACATTTCCCAGGCCTTGTGCACCGGGGTGTCTCGCATAAACTTTGTCTCTTCGCAGATGATATCCTGCTATTTGTCACGGATCCAAGTAACTCACTTCCCTCTCTTCACAATATTCTTGAGCAATATAGTCAAGCCTCAGATGCCGAAAAGGCTTTTGATATGGTCACCTAGGATCATCTGAGAGAGTCTTTGCATAAATTTGGCTTCCCAACCGCATTCACCTCATTGATAAATGTCTTACACTCTAACCCATATACATAGGTGGCAGGTAATGGACTTATCTCTAGGAAATTTTTAATACAAAGGGGCCCCAAACAGGGTTGCCCTCTGTCACCACTATTATTAGTGGTAGCACTGGAACCGTTAGACATGGCACTGCGCAACTCTCTGACATATAAGAGTATAGAGATTAGCGGACAGAATTTCAAATTAGCTATGTTCGCGGACGACAAGCTGTTGTTTGTTGCACATCCGTCCCAGTCACTCCCAGACATCCTGTCATTTATTTCCCAGTTTAGTTCTTTTACTGGATTTAAAGTGAATTTCTCTAAATCTGAGGCGATGATATTAGCAGGTTCTGATAATCTAGATATACCCTCTCTAGTCTCACAACACTTCAAGTTAGCGGGATCCCAATTTTAATACTTAGGAATCCAGGTCACTTCTTCAACTAGGAAACTATATTCGGCTAATTTTACTAATACACTGAAATCTATTACAAATATTGTGTAGGGATGCGGTACTTAAGGGGATAATCTTCCCAAAGCTTACCTATCTCCTTCAGATGCTGCCCGTTGCTAAAATCCAAATACTTATGGGGTAATAAGAAACCCAGAGTGGCCAAAGTGAGGCTCCAGTTGCGAAGATCCGATGGGGGGATAGGATTCCCCGATATCTAGTCTTTTATATCTGGTGCACATTTTAGATATATAACTGACTGGCTATTCCAAAAATAAACCTTTACCAATTTAAACCTAGAGCAATCTTTAGTTGCTCCCTATTCTCTGAGAGCATTAAAGATAATATTCTTTTTAGAGACACATACAAGATATGGGTCAAAGTACACAAAGTCCAGAAGAGCAATCACACTCTCTCATGGTAGAATACTATCTGGGGAACTTATGTTTTACTCCTAGTCTTGAAAATGCTTGTTATCTAACATGGAGAGCTAAGGGAATTAAGTCTATCTGTGATGTCTTTGATCCTTGGGTACATATTCTTTCATTTAATCAACTAAAGGATAAGTTTGAAATATTAAATGATCAATTTTTCATGTACCTACAAATTAGACATTTTGCGCAGCAAACGGTTGCCAAATTACCTACGGACTCAGACGTGATTAATGATTTACTTAACTTCTTAGTCACATAAATTTCGTATCCAATATGTGTATGATGTTATCCTCCCAGCCAAAAAAGATAAAGGGTCGTACTCAGAGAACCGTTTTTGTGGGAAGTTCGGAGCGTATTTTTAGAATCGCATGAACTGCGCATGTGTAGTAACTAAATTTACATTGATTTTAAGCACTGAAGTTCATTAGGCACAGACTTGTGAATTGCACTTGGGGAAATATGTACGGAGGAGCGTAGTTGTAATCCGTGCGGAGAAAGATACGTGAAAGTGGGTGGGGGGGAGTCATTTAAATGACCATTTAAGGGTGTGGTTAGTTAGATACGCATGTATGGAAGTATTATATGCACGGAAATGCACACTTAAAGATAAGGGTGCTCAAGGCACTCATAAGTCAAGGACATCCCCTCCGTGTGAGGGGAGAGTCATGGGTGTTGCCTTGCAACATCCTTGCATATAATTGCAAACCTTTCGCTGACGGATCTCTGAATACGGCCCAAAGTGTTGGAAAAACTCGGGCAGGGGATTTACCTGACATAGTCTTTCCTGACAATCCATTAAAATTCTATGAAAAGGTAATGAAAGCCCTAAATTCGGTACAATTACAAGAGGTCCACTTTAAACCAATGCCTCGGATGTACATTTCACAGGTACTGAGGAAACTTGGTTACTGAGGAAACCAGTCACTGCCCTAAATGTCGAATATCTGGTGCAACTTTCATTCATAATTTTTGGTAGTGTGGGAAAGTCAGGAAATTCTGGGATAAGATTATATTAAGAAAAATCGGTAAAATACAGACGTATAAGCAATATGTCCGGTGGTGTGAATCCGGGCCTATGTTAGTATTTGAGTCCACCAGATGGTCAATTCTTAGAAGTATTAGTGTTTGACTTTAAGGACTTACCATTAAACGGTATTTTGAATGGTATAAGCAGAATTAATTTAGGTTGTCATGACTAACTAATAATTGTTATATACTACTTATCTGTCTGTTAGCCAAGTTTGCCTTGTTAAATGCATCTAAGATTTGAAAGATTTATATGTATCTTTTATTGTTAGATGATCACATGTTGTCACAAAGTCTTTTTCTTTTTGTCAAAATATTTTGACTGTAGAACATTTGAAATACCAATAAAAAATATTACCCCAAAAAAAAAGTACTGAGAAAGCAAACCTGCACTACAGTCAAACACCATTGTGAATTTTAATATAGATCTGACTTCTGTAAAACTTGTGTGAAAAAGTTGTGTGTATTCAGAGTATCTGGAGAGAGGGCTGTAATATTACTTTCACTACATAGGATAATGAACACCAGTGTTGAATCCCTTTACACAGCACCTTTGCCTGGGTAAATCCCTGTTGCCTTTCACACAGGACCCATATTGTGAGTGAATGAAGGCGAATGAAGTCGGATGGGAGGTGATTTTATATGAGTTTGGGAGCGATAGCCAGACTTTGTATACTCACTTTTTTATAAACGAACGAAATTTAAACAAGAAGTATTAAAATAGCATAGAGAGGCAGCCGCTCTCTGCACTACGTGTGTTTATTACTTACATGCTGGCTGTATCCTCGGCACCTCCACTGTGTTTTTTTTGGTTCAAACATTATTCGCAGCATGTTTCTTACATGCTGCCAATAAAGTTTGAACAAGAAAAAAACCTACTACAGTTGCTCCTCATTGATCTGTACGGAGACAGCACATAGCCTTAACAGCCTGAACAGTTTCTTCTGGGGATTACAAGGTGAACCCCCCTTTTCCTAATATAACCCACATGTATTAGCACATTACAGTATATGTCAGTTATCATATATATACTTTTTGTGCCATCTATTTACGCTTTCGTTCACAGAAAGGTTGGGAGGTATGGGTTAATAATTAACCCATACCTCCCAACCTTCCCGTGAACGAAAGCAGGACAAATAAGCCCCGCCCACAATGACGACATAACCCCGTATTTATTACTTTATTCAGATTCAATAAAAACATTTTTTTCAGCTCCGAAAATGGTTGATTTTAAGAAAAAATGCAGACAGACAGTGCAGAGTACCTAAAATTTGGATTTATTGAGTCATCTTCCAATAAAACGTTACCAATGTGCCTTTTATGTCACAAAACTTTCAGTAATAAAGCTATGAAGCCTTCTAGATTGCAAGATCGCTTAGTTAGGGTGCACGCTGATAGAATAGAATAGATGAAATGGCTCAAAATGGCTCAAGAGTCCATTTTTCACTTTGTGGAGACATTTTTTCAAGAAAAAAGCTATAAACATACCCTTAAACATAGAATCGGTAGCAACAGATGGAGCGCCCGCAATGGTAGGATCTCATCAAGGATTCATAGCGTTCCTGAAGTAGGCTGTTCCAAACATTCTTGCTGTGCATTGTGTGTTTCTTCGACAGCATTTAGTAGCAAGGCACCTCAGCAAGAATCTTCACCGTCATTGCTGCGGTCAATAAAATTAAGTCTAATCCGCTCAACAATAGGATATTCTTGAAACTGTGCGAAGAAAATGATGAGGACTACAATAATTTTGCACACAGAAGTTCACTGGCTATCCAGAGGCTCTTGCCTAAAAAGATTTTACACACTCTTTGATTCTGTGTTGGAATTTCTTGCAACAAAAGATCCAGATTTAAGAGCAAATTTTCAAAACAAAAATTGCTATCTGACAGAATTATTCGAAAAATTCTATGAAATGAACTTACAGCTGCAAGGACATAACTTGAATCTGATCAAAACAAAAACAATAATTTCATGCTTTGTCGCTAAGCTCAAAATGTACAAGCAAAATATGGGCAGGTCACAACTTTCGCAATTTTCAAGATTATCAACCAATGACCTCGTCAATAAGGACCTTGTTTTATTTTGCAAACATTTGGAGGCCTTTTACAAAGATTTTACATCTCGTTTGGAAGATATCATCACACTAAAAATACCAAATTGGATCTTGGATCCCTTTTCTGCTACAGAATAAACTGACGTCAACCTGCAAGAGAAACTTATTGAACTGACAACCAATGAAGAGCTGAAATTTAAATTTAAAGATGATAATCAAATTTTTGGGCTACAAAATCAAATACCTACGTTGTATCCTGAATTATGAAAGGTCATAAGGAAATATTTTATTGCATTTCCATCATCCTATTTTGTTGAAAGGGGATTTAGTGCAGTCGCATCTTGCGACAAAAAAAGGAACAAGCTGCACATCACAGAACGCGGCAATCTGCGATTATTACTGAAGTCGAAGAAACCAAACATAAAAATAAAAAAACTGGTTGATGACCATCGGGTTCAAACATCACACTAATATTTTTTGTAATTTTGTAGTTTCATTAAATAAATAGTAATTAGTAGTCATAAGATATACCCTTAAACACTAAACACTAAACTCTCCTTACCATTGACCAAATAATGTAGCTTTATTTTTGTTTCATCACAGAACCTATGCTTTGAAAAATGTAGTTAGTTGTATCAGGCACCATAATTAGATAGGTATTTCCAAGGTATTTCCAAAAAATCTACTCTCTGATAAATCAATGGGGGCGACTGAAAAATATAACGTCTACTAGGGGGAAATGGGCTCAGAAAGGTTGGGAACCTTTGCTCTAGGGGTTACTATAATAAGAGCCAGGGGGTCGGGACTTGTGTGAGATTTTCTGGCTGTTCCATGATATCTGGTGAACAGCCCAAAATTCTATTGTGATTTAGATACTTTTAAAAAACCTGTGTTGAATAACCCAGGAACAGCCTTTCACACTGCAGTGTATATGCTCTTGACCCCTGTTGACCTATTTACACCGACACCCCACAAGGGTTATTCCTGGGTCCATGCCTTGGCGTGAAAGGGGTATTACAGAGTAAGAACTTACATCTTTTTTTAGGTACAGGCACGTGTCTCTGTTCACTCTTGTCATATGTCCAGGGCAGGATTAAAAGTAAAGAGACAGACTGAGGTAAATGTTGTGCACATCACAATTGCACATTTAACTAGCATTAAACAGTTGAACATCTCAATAAAAGTCATTTTAGCCACACTGCACTACTTCACTAAATTGACTATTTGTCATTTTCATACTATTTTTTTTAAATCATTTTTTCAACTGGAAAAACATTGTCCACGCATACCAGAACTTTTCCTGATCTTACTATGGGCAGATTTTGAATGGAAAACTGCTATTAAATGTATCATAGGTGGCCTGCTTACCTAAGAAAAATTATAGGTCTGAGTGGTCAAATAACAGCTGGTGCCAACCGGAGGAGGGCTTTCAGAAACTACAGGTACCGGTCGGTTTAACGGTACAGACATGCTGTACTATCTGGACTAATTATTATCCCAAGTGCAAATGATAAGTTGCTATCTATAGTTGAGACAATTCTCAACCCTACTGCAAAAAGAATATAAAAGACTGCCAGTTTAAACTTCATAAAGTGCTATTCAGCCATATAGAGCTCTACAAATATATTACCAACCTATGTGGAGGTGTTGTAAAAAAATTCTGCTCTGGAATTTAAACTTCCTTTCAATAAAATGTTTTCATCTGCATCGGAATTTCGGGATGCTAATTATTTAAATGGAAAGTTTGTCTTTTGATATTACCAAGGTACTCTTGTTCTTTTTGTTTCCTCATATTCAAGGATGTTCTGAATTGACCCTGTGGTTTGCTAAATATTTACATTAAGAGGATCGTTCATTATATCTCAGCTTGAATTCTAATCTTCAGTGCATTATTCTGTGTATGGGATTTTTTCTAAAGAAGTGGCATCTTTTATGTAGAGCCTTGAGAAAAACTGCTTTGACAGTTGAAACGCGTTGACTGGTGCTGGGAGAAGCTTTTATTCATTTATTTATTCATTTAATCATTGATGGTTCCAATTGGACCTCATAATAACAGATTAAAATAGGACAGAGTATCTGATGTGCATTGGAGTTCTGCCCTGAAATATATCTGTTTATATGCCTGTATCTTTCTTTTATATTGTGAGTATATCTCATCAACTTTATTGAATCTAAAATAAAGTGATCTGCACTATATAGTGCGTTTTGTCTTCTACTTTATATCCACAATATACCCTAATACTTGGGAAGTGACACACAGATGAATGAGACTGAGGCATGAGTATCTCTGTTGAAGACTAGGGAAACACGTGCAGCTCCACAGAAGGTTAATAACGGAGCATCGCATCGGAGGTCCCCGCGGCTTATAATCTAAATAAGCGAAGCAACTCATCTATTTCTGGAAGAACCCCTCCACAAGACTTAGCAACATATAGGGTATTAAGTCCCTAATAAAGTAAGATATCCCTTCCTTTCTTTACAAATCATTACAGCTGCGGTGAAGTGCCAAATCGATTCGCTGTAGAGCGTGGTGTCTGAACGCTCATGTACAGAACCTATAATAGACTCAATTACTACTACTGCTTGGACTATTGGACTAATATTCTGCTTGATCTATGGTTCATGGTGTCATCTTTTTGAAAAAATATGTTTTAGGTGTTATTGAGCATAAAGCTATTGGAAGGATTAAATTAAACTTCACCTTCTTTGCTGGGAAGCTGAAAATTTAGAGTTCATCCGTTATAGCTCCCTAGATTAATATATCCATTTGTTTATTGGTCAATGCATATTTGTGTGGTTTAATAATAACGCTGTGATCTGACAGTCCATTTCTACTGTCATATAAATATAATTAAATAGGAGGCTACAATATCTGTCTCATCAGGGATTTATTTTTGTCTTTTATTATCACATTCCATCCTATGATATATATTGTATATCTTTGCTACTGTAAATCTTACTGTTGATATTACACCTAGTTTTATGATGTTGTGCAGTATGTGATTGATTTTATTGCGTTTTATAGTGCTTAACAGTCTATAATAATAAATATTTAAATAGTTAAAAGAAAAAAGAAAAGATTGGAAATTTTAGGTTTCAAATTGGAGATGTCTGTTTTCATCACCAGGTCTTTAAAGTTACAACCTCTGGTGTAACAGGGCAAATTCTCCTAGCATTCAATAAAGTAATAGAAGTATCTGACCGGATAATGGGCCAAAGAGCCCTGGTTGCTTGATTTACAAAACTACTGCCACAGGTAAATTGGTTAACCCAGGGCATACAGTCTTTTTTAGACAAATTCTGTTTAGAGTGAAAAAGTTGCTCCCAAGGAATAGCTAGTGCTTTAGCACTACCATCTTTTAACAACTGGGGGCTGTACCCCCACTCCTCAAACTTTTTCTGCATTGAATGCAACTGGATCTCATAGGTAGCACAATTGCTGTTAATGTGGCAGACTCTTAGGAACTGGGAGAAAGGGAGGCCCTTCTTCAGGAAGAGTCGGTGATGGCTACTAGACAAGAGCAGAGTGTTGTTGTCTGTTTCTTTTTCAAATATTGAGGTTATGATTACCCCATTATGTACAGTAATATTCACATCTAGGTAATTGATTTGAGTCTCATGCGCAATGTAGGTAAATTTAATGAACTCATTCATTATATTAATTTTCTCTATCACCTGTTGGAACTCTACATCTGTGCCATGCCAGAATATAAAAAGGTCGTCAATGAACCTTGTATACAGCAGCAGTCTGTCAATGCAATCGATGTTGTTGAGGAAAAGATCTTGCTCCACTCGGAACATGTAAGCGTTAGCAAAGGACAGGATCACTGGGGACCTCATCACGCAGCCAGACACCTGTAAATAGAGATCACCATCAAAGAGAAAATAGTTATTTCTTAAGATGTAATCTAAAAGTTCAATTAAAAGATCAAAGCCATCATCCACTCACCCTGAAGAAGGGCCTCCCTTTCTCCCAGTTCCTAAAAGTCTGCCACATTAACAGCAATTGCGCTACCCATGAGATCCAGTTGGATTCAATGCCGAAAAAGTTGAACTGTATAACATGCAGGTATATGGAATCTTGCAAAAGATTTTCACATCCATGGTCTGGGAAGACATATAAAATAAAATTTGTGTTGACTTGCATCACAAGGTTCGTCATGTATGTGCTATGATGCCCATGTGGCTTGAATTACATCGGCAAGACGAGAAGGACTTTTTGGAAAAAATTTTACCTATACAGAGCTGTGGTGAGAACTGCTCTCTCTGGTGGAACAGCTGACCAGCACATTGCAAAACACTTTTGGAAACAGAGACACTCTCTTGCGGACCTTAAATTCAAACTTATTAATCATGTCCCTAGCAACCCTAGTGGAGGAGACAGGCATCAAACCTTTCTACGTTTGGAGTCCAGGTGGATTTTCACCTTGGACACAGTTAAACCTAAGGAGCTGAATGATTTCTTGCCCTTATATTGTTTTTTGTGACTCTTTCTAGTTTTTCCTGTAATATGACCCTTATACTTGTGCGATATATTGCTTTGCCTCTCTAAATGTACCACTAATGATTGTGGATGTGGTTAGAATTTTTGAACACTCATTCTAACCCAAATTTGGGTGTCACTATATTTCATTCTGTAATTTTTAACATCTATTGGTTGTTCTATTTGGATATACTATTTAATGCAGTGAGATTTTTTCTGAGTTAATTGTTTCCTCTAAGGTATTTTTAGCTGATTAATTGCTTAGTTTTAATTTTTATAGGTGTTATATCGCTACTGTGACTTCATGCTTGTAGGGCTGGTTGCCAGGTCACAACCACACTTTCTGGCTATTGGCTGACGCAGGAATCAGAAGCTCATGTAGGATTGTGTGGGGCTGCCAAGGCAACGGGTTCTGGCGTGCCGATACCGGAAGCAGGATGGGGCTGTAGGCAGCGAGTGTCGGGGCGGCTATCACATGTGCTTTGAGCGCTGCACGGAAATGGTTTTGATGAGTGTCATTTACTTGTTAGCTGTGTATCTATATCTTGTCTGTGTTCTGTGTACATGTTTATATCCCTGATGATAGACACTTAGGGCCGTGTTCAGAGATCAGTTTTTGGGTTTATTTGCAGTGTGTATTTTTAGGATCGGATCAACTTAACTTTTTTTACAGACTTTACATAGACTACACGCTCGTAAGAACCTTCACAATGGGTGCGTATAATTGCGTACTTTAAAAGAAACGCATCTCTGAATTCGGCCCTTAAAGTCTCTGATATGTTTGAACTCATAATTTGATTTGCTATTAACCTGCTTAAGTCTGGGAGAGCTGCTGCTGTACTGATTTGCTGTCTATTTCTCACCCTGTCGTGCACCCCAGCAAGTATTTTGTGGAGGATTTGGAGAGAGTGCCGTTTTCTGCTTGGTTTTATATATATATATATATATATATATATATATATATATATGTTTACCTTAAAGTCTATGTTTGAACTCATAATTTGATTTGCTATTAACCTGCTTAAGTCTGGGAGAGCTGCTGCTGTACTGATTTGCTGTCTATTTCTCACCCTGTCGTGCACCCCAGCAAGTAAAGTAT